>JAODAL010030712.1:0-49520 GCA_025379985.1 Phyllomedusa bahiana
AAAACCAAGCTCCCCTGCATATTTAAGCATGGCAAAACGTTCTAAAGCACCCTTCAGGATATGGGCAGACTGGAAATAGCTGTTATTTAACGTGATTCGTGCAGAATTAAATCGGACCGAAACGAATTGTGTCGGAAAATTCGGCGAAGTGACCGAACCGAATTTTTGAGAAATTCGGCCATCTCTAAGCATAATGAAATAAGACAATAAAAACCAACACATTTTATAACACATCTATTAATTTTCTTATGATATTTGCTTGTCTGAAATGCATCAGCGATTCACTTTGCATAAGAAAGTTTGTGATATATTTGGATGTTATTTAGGATGAGATAAGAAATATGAAGTCTACTGCTTTTAACCTATGTACTCTAGTGCTGGACAAAGGACTATTTTTTTTATAGAATTTGATAAATGAAAGAAGGACCCATGCAATTAGCAGCTGAGCCAGATCAAACTGATATTACAGTAGAGGCCACATCTGTATGATCAGGGTCATTAAAGTATATTGAAAAATAATAACCAACAATAAGGCGGTTGTATTAGACATTACTACTCAGTGAGCTGTGTTTTATTCCCTGGATTATAGACACTATCATTAACCCTGTAAAGGGGTTGTCTCACTACAGTGATTGCTGCTTTTTATGTTAAAGATCTTGCAAAAACAAGTCACTTTGCAATATGTGTCCATTAACAGTATCCTACCTATTCTGAGATATCCCCTCTTGTATGGGCTACATCAGCTTCTCAGGTCGCTATGACTACAGACCTGTTTGATCTCTGATAGGCTGCCAGCACTGGTTGCCATAGCTACAGACCTGGCTTCTACTGCAGCCTAGTGGAAGCCTGTAAACACGCCCCTGAATTCAAAATGAAACCAAGAAAAGAGGACTGAAGTAAGATGAATCAACGTAGTGAGACAACCCCTTTAAGGACCAAGAGGTTTTTTTTCGGTTGACAAGTTTGTTTTTTCCTCCTCGCGTTCCCAGAGACATAACTTTTTTTATTTTTTCCGTCTAGACATATAAGGATTTTTACTTTCTAGGACAAGAGGTACATTTTAATGGTGTCATTCACCGTATCATAGGTTATATTGGGAAACCGCTAAAAAATTCTAAGTGGGTCAAAATGTCAAGAAAATATGTACTTGCGCCATGTTTGCAAGGTTTTTTTTAATGGCGCTCACTCTCCGCTACAATGATTTGTATCTGTTTTCTGCAGGTTGATACAATTCCGGCAATATCAATATGTAGGGTTTGCATTATGCTATAGTACCGTCAAAAAAAAATTCAAAGATTTTCTATTTTTGAAAATTGCGCCGCAGTGTCATTTTCTGCAACTAATAACTTCTTTGCACTTTCACCCATAGACCTAACTGAGGGGGCATTTTTTGTGGGCTGAAGTGCACTTTTTATTGGTACAATTTTGGGATAGGTGCAATTTTTGTGATCACTTTGATTCTGATTTTTAGGGGACCTGAGATGACCCAAAACATTTTTTTTACTTCTATGTTGTTCAGGCTATAGGACAAATTATGTTGTATTTTAATAGATAGAACGTTTCAGACGTGGTAATACCAATTATATGTAACTTTTTTTAAATTATTTATTTATTTTTATTTGTAAAATGGTAAAAGAGGGGGTAATTTGAACTTTTAATATTTTTTATTCTTTTTTTACACTTTAATTCTTTTTTTTTTTTTTTACTTATACTTTGAGTCCTTCTAAGGTGCTTGAACACGAGGGGCGTGATTGTCATGGTTCGCAGTAGTGGATCCACTGGATCACCGCAAGCAATGGTGAAAGCCACGCCAGGGAGCGGAATCTAATTAGGTCCGGTTTTCACCAGAGCCCGCCGCAAAGCGGGATGGACTTGCTGCGGCGGGAGTCTACCAGGTCGCTACCCCTGATGTGACTTGCTTGCGGTGGCAGCCAAGGTATAGCGTGGTACAGAATCGTCAGTCAGGCTTGTAGTCGGGGACAGACAGTAAGGTCAGGACAGGCGGCAAAGGTTCGTGGTCGAGGGACGGAGACAAGAAGGTATGGTACATGGTAATCAGAACTAGATTTAGGAAACGCTTTCTCAGTAGGCAGTAAGGCGCTAAAGATCCGGCAGGGTAACCAGGAAGAGGCAGGCTTAAATAGGGGCAGTGACCGGCAATAACGAATTACCGGTGTGCTGGCCCTTTAAATTTAACACTGCCAGCGCGCGCTCGCCCTACGGAGTGGGGCCGCGCGTGCCGCAGGGCAGAGACTACAGCAGGAGCATGGCCGGGTAAGTCTACAGTGGACATGCAGGAGAATGAGTGCGCCCGCGACCCGACATGCAGGTCGCGGCGCCGCTCAGCAGCGGGGCACGGATGCGCCTGCGACCCGAGATGGGGGTCGCAGGGGCATCCATGACGGTACCCCCCCCTTGGCCTCCCCCTCTTTCTGGCCTGAAGGAACTTACGGATTACATTATGGTCCAGAACATTGTCCTCTTGCTCCCAGGACCTCTCTTCCGCCCAAACCCTTTCCAGTCGATGAGGAAATGACGCTTCCCTCTAATCGTCTTCATGGCCAAGACCTCTCTTATGGTAAAGATGTTGGTGGCATCTGCTACAGGAGTCAGAGGAGCAGCTTTCCGGGAGAAGCGATTCAGGACCACCGGCTTTAAGAGGGAGACGTGGAAGGAGTTCGGGACACGCATCGTGGGGGGAAGTCGAAGCTTGTAGGCCACTGGGTTGATGCGCTTGAGAACCTCGAATGGTCCCAGGAACCGGGGTCCCAGTTTATAGCTGGGGATCTTAAGGCGGATGTACTTCGCTGATAACCACACCTTGTCTCCGGGAGAGTAAACTGGGGAAGGTCTTCGCCGCTTGTCTGCTTGCCTCTTCATGCGGGCAGAAGCCTGTTGTAGGGACAGGCGTGTCTGATCCCATATGGCCGTTAGGTCGCGGACCAGATCCTCCACGGCCGGCACTTCAGAGGGCACCGAGATGGGCAGGGGTGGGCACGGAAGTTGCCCGTAGACAATGAAGAAGGGGGCGAACCCAGCAGACTCCGAGTCTAAAGAATTATACGAGAATTCGGCCCAGGGTAACAGATTAGCCCAGTCGTCTTGACGTGCCGAAACAAAGTGGCGTAGATAGTTGCCCAGGACCTGATTAACCCTCTCCACTTGTCCATTGGTCTGTGGATGGTATGCCGAGGAGAAGTCCAACTTAACCTGTAGCTGGGTACAGAGGGAGCACTAGAACTTGGACACGAATTGGACTCCACAGTCCAAGACAATATGCAGAGGAAGTCCATGCAAGTGGAAGATGTGCTGGAAGAACATGCTGGCAAGACGAGGAGCAGAAGGGAGACCCGGCAGAGGAACGAAATGGGACATTTTTGAGAACCGATCAGTGACTACCCACAAAACGGTATTACCGGAGGAAGGAGGGAGATCCGTGATAAAATCCGTAGCCACATGAGTCCAAGGGCAGTTAGGGATTGGTAGTGGCTGCAGCAAACCCGAAGGCTTGTGAAGAGAAGACTTGTTCTGGGCACAGGAAGTGCAAGATGCCACGAATGCACGAACATCTTTAGCAAGGTCAGGCCACCAATAGAAGCGAGAGATCAGGGAGCAAGACTTTTGTACCCCTGGATGTCCAGCCACTCAAGAGCAATGTCCCCAATTAAGTATCTTCCTCCGAAGAGCCGGGCGTACATAAGTCTTGTCCGGAGGGATTTGCAGAAGATCTACCGGTGCAGCAGAGATTAACCGTTCTGGAGGGATGATGTGCCGTGGTGCAGGTTCATCCCCTATCACATCCGAAGCCCTGGAGAGAGCATCCGCCTTGACATTTTTTTCAGCTGGACGAAAACGGATGAGAAAGTCAAAACGGGAAAAGAAAAATGACCAGCAGGCTTGCCGGGGATTTAGCCGTTGGGCCGTCTGCAGATAAAGAAGATTCTTGTGGTCGGTGTACACGGTGACCGGGTGACGAGCTCCTTCGTCCATTCCTCCAAGGCCAGTTTGATGGCCAGCAGTTCCCGGTCCCCAATGGAGTCATTCCTCTCCGCCGCAGAAAAGGTTCTAGAGAAGAAGCCACACGTGCGAGTCTTGCCAGTGGGTCCTTTTTGGGAGAGCACGGCCCCAGCTCCCACGGAAGAGGCATCGACCTCCAAGAAGAAAGGTTTCTCTGTATCAGGCCGAGAAAGCACGGGTGCGGAAGCAAATGCAGATTTTAGCTTTACAAAGGCCTCTTCAGCCGCTGGTGGCCAAAGCCTCGGGTTAGCATTCTTTCTGGTGAGGGCCACGATTGGGGAAGCCAGTGAGGAGAAGTTGGGCAGGAACTGCCTATAATAGTTGGCGAAACCCAAAAAATCTCTGTATGTCACGGAGGCCCACTGGACGTGGCCATTGCAGAACGGCAGACAATTTCATGGGATCCATTTGTAAACCCTTGTCACACACAGACGACGCTGTCATGCCCATACAGGTCGGGAGATGACTTACAGTTCTGAAACTCAATACCTGGTGGTCTTGCTGGTTTATATTACAAAACCTACAAGGTGGCATTATGCTGATGAAACGTAAGGTAGTGTCCTTTTTTGTTATGTAAACATGGCATGTTATGTTGTTTCTGCATCAATAACTACCATCAGGTATTTATCTACCCTCTAATTCTTGTGCCTCGCAGTATTGCCGCCATGTAGTTGTTACTATACCCAGATACTTGGTCCAATTATATCTTTCCAGACTGTCCCCTGATGATGTCATGGATGATTGAAACATGTTGGGACGGGACCATGAGGAATAACAGGGTGTTTTTGAATTAGGGTAAGGCTGCGGACAGGAACGCCCTTATCGGGGCGATCATCCTGTATCTCTCTTAGTTAGGTAGGGGTATGTTAGGTTTATAGGGCCAGGTTTTGTATATCACTCTGGTCCCACCCATGTGGTTGTTGTTTGCCTCCCACAGTGTTTTGTGAGTTCTTTGAGATAGATCACGATATATTTTAAACTATATTTAATAAAAGTTATTTTTTAGGACCGATTTTTCCTCTTTAAATTGTCTTCTATAAACCCTTGTCCGAGATGATGTAGCCGAGAAAAGGAAGACTGGTATTGTCGAAGAGACATTTTTCCTACTTGGCGTAAACGCCCGAGAACCTGTCACAAATGGGCCTGGTGGGACTCCGGGTCAGATGAAAAGATCAGGATGTCGTCCAGGTAGACAATCACACAGGTGTATAAGAGATCTCTGAAGACATCGTTGACAAACTCCTGGAAGACTGCGGGAGCATTACAGAGCAAGAATGGCATCACCAGGTACTCGAAGTGGCCATCTCGAGTGTTGAAGGCCGTCTTCCACTCGTCTCCTTCTCGGATCTGAATGAGATTATAAGCACCGCTTAGGTGTAGTTTGGAAAAGATCTTGGCTCCACAGAGATGATCAAACAGCTCGGTGATCAATGACAAGGGATACCAGTTCTTCACGGTGATCTTATTGAGACCCCGGTAATCGATACAGGGACGGAGAGAGACATTTTTCTTTGAAGAACCCGGCCTGGCAGGTGAGTAGGACTTACAAATGAACCCCTTCTGAAGATTCTCCTGGATGTAAGCAGCCATGGCTTGAGTCTCTGGTACTGACAGTGGATAGACCCTGCCCCGGGGAGGGGATGTGCCGAGTAGCAGGTCGATTGGGCAGTCATAGGGACAATGAGGAGATAGGGTTTCCACTTGCTTCTCCAAGAACACGTCCGCAAATTCTTAGTAGGGTGCGGGGAGACCCACCAGCGATTTAGACGTTAGTAGAGGAGAAGCGGGAAGCACCGGGAGAGGCACCACCAAACAGCGAGAACGACAACCTTGTCCCCAACGCAAGACTTCGCCCGTCTTCCAATCAAGCACCGGGGCATGTTGCTGCAGCCAAGGAAGGCCCAGAAGAATAGACCAGGATGACCGAGGTAACACATAAAACGACAGTCTCTCCTTATGGAGTGCCCCAACTTGTAGGGACAAGGGCTAGGTACAAAACAGGACTGGATCATTGAGAATCTCTCTACTGATAGAGAAGATGGCCAGAGGTTTCTCCAAGCGGACCACTGGGAGGTTATACTTAGACATCAAGGCCGCATCCACAAAGTTCCCGGCTGAACCAGAGTCCAGGAAGGCCAAAGCTTGAAGCCGGATTCTAGGTCCAAACCCGACTTGTGCGGGTATAGTCAGGCGAGGAGAGGGGTTGTTCACACCTAGGGACGCATCTCCCACGAAGCCTAGGTGCGCTCATTTCCTGGATGTTGCGGACAGAGCGGGCAACCCCTGAGGAGATGTTCAGGGCTGCCGCAGTAGAGGCATAGGTTCTCCTCACATCGTCGGTTAAGTTCCTGCGGAGTCAGGTGGGCTCTATCCACTTGCATGGCCTCTTCCATGGCTGGCTGGGAAGGAGGCAGTGGAGGCCGAAGAAACACCGGCGGAAGACGAGATAGACGACATGTTCGGACCGGTTCGTGCTCTTGGCAGAGCTCCTCACGTCTCTCCGAGAAACGGATATCAATCTGGGTCGCCAGATGGATGAGCTTACTTAACGAAGACGGAGGGTCCCGGATGGAGAAGGCATCCTTAATCTGGCTGGAGAGGCCCTTCTTCAAGGTGGCGCACAATGCTGCATCGTTCCAAGCCAACTCTGAAGCTAGTGTGCGGAATAGCACGGAATAGTCAACTACGGAGGAGTTTCCTTGCTGCAGGTTCTGTAAGGCGGTCTCGGCAGACAAAGCGCAGGCAGGCTCTTCAAAGACACTGCGGAACTCCTGCAGGAATGTCGCAAGATCAGTTGTGATCGGATCGCCTCGGTCCCAGAGTGGAGTTGCCCAGGCCAGGGCTTTTCCGGAGAGGCGACTGACCATGCAGGCCACCTTGGACCTTTCCGACGGGAACTAACCAGCCATAAGTTCCACGTGGAGGGAGCACTGGGTGATGAAGCCCCTGCAGGCCTTTGTGTCCCCATCAAACCTCGTTGGCATGGACAACCGGAGTTTAGGACTGGCAGACAACCCCAGAACGGCTGCCACAGGAGGAGCCACCGCAGCCAACTGCTGCTGCTGGGTGGCGAGGAGCTGCTGCATCAGAATAGATAGCTGGTTAAGCTGCTGCGCTTGCTGCGTGATCTGCTTCGATTGCTGGGCCACGATGGTGGTGATATCAGAGACGCTCGGTAGATGCACTTTGGCGGGATCCATGGCCGGATCTTACTGTCACGATTCGCAGTAGTGGATCCACTGGATTACCGCAAGCGATGGTGAAAGCCTCGCCAGGGAGCGGAATCTAAGTAGGTCCTGGTATTCACCAGAGCCCGCCGCAAAGCGGGATGGACTTGCTGCGGCTGGAGTCTAGCAGATCGCTACCCCTGACTTGACTTGCTTGCTGTGGCAGCCAAGGTATAACGTGGTACAGAATCGTCAGGCAGGCTCGTAGTCGGGGACAGGCAATAAGGTCAGGACAGGCGGCAAAGGTTTGCGGTCGAGGGACGGAGGCAAGAAGGTACGGTACACGGTAATCAGAACTAGACTCAGGAAACGCTTTCTCAGTAGGCGGTAAGGCACTAAAGATCTGGCAGGGTAACCAGGAAGAGGCAGGCTTAAATAACAAATAACCGGTGCGCTGGCCCTTTAAATTTAACACTGCCGGCATGTGCGCGCCCTAAGGAGCGGGACAGAGACTACAGCAGGAGCATGGCCAGGTAAGTCTACAGGGGGACATGCAGGAGAATGAGTGCGCCCGCGACCCGTCGTAGAACCAAAGACATGGCGGCAATGGAAGCCTTCACAAGGCTTCCAGCCACCAATTAACCAATCAGGGGCCCACAATTTTGCTGTGGGGATCCTGATCAGAGTGAGGAATGATGAACAGTACTGTTTCTCATTCATTTAGATGGCGCTGGCGTGATCGCCACTGCATCTAAAGGATTAAACAGCAAAGAATGGTGCTAGCTGCAATTAGCAGCCAGGACCCTTCGCCTATGTAGCGGGATTGTGGATCCACTTAGCAACACTGGGACATAAGATTACGTCCAGTGTCATTAATGGGTTAAAATAGTCAGGATTAATTACAGTCAGGATCTGCTGTTAGCAGCTGGGATTGGAGATGATTCTGGCAATTTGATGACAAGGGAGCATCTAAGGTATGATGATGTGCACCATTATGATGCCCTATTGCTCTGTCCCTCACCACATGATCTTTATAGCACTTATATGCAATAAAAATAGCTATACATAAAAATATATCAGGTATCCAAGTTTGCCTATTACTGTAGAGGAAATGCCATCATTATGCTATTTTAATATCCTGAAAATGACCTTGGTTTAGTGTTGCAGACCCTTCTAAGTTTTCCCTCTGCAGTTTTGTTGCAAGCCATCAGCTGTACATGGTAGTGTGGTAGGACCCCTCTCTCTTGTATAAAGCCCTCATGCAGTTGACTGCAGTGACAGGGGCCAGGACCAGTGGGTATGCCAGCTGTCAGACCACCAATCACAAAATAATGGCATATCCTATCCATACATTGTAGCATTTTCCTACAGTTGAGCTAACATTGTTTCAGTCTATTATATGATGCTTACTCATCTTCACAGGAAATGGAAAAGGAAACTAATGAAAGGAACAGGACAAGGAAAAGGGATTTCTTCAAAAAATCCATGTTTGGTCTGTGAATAATATTTATGTTGAGATGTAAAAAAATGTGAAATTTCAATACACTTATTTATTTTACTTTTAGAATATATCACAAATTCAAGCCTGGACTGGTAATCTTCCTGAACATGCAGATTCAGGGTGTACCTGGCAGTCAGTGCACCGCCTACCACGGTCTACATCTTCCTGTAGTAATAGGACAGAGCATTGCTGTGTTGTTCTGCCTGATCATACAGAGCACTGTAAAGCAATAGAGATACAGCTACACAGTCCTCTCTGTATCCCTCCCTGCAATAATCTCTGATGTTGGACACTCAAGGACCTTTATTGTAATATGTAATATAATACATTTCAGGGGGAACGTTGTGCAAGATAGTTAATGTCAGGGTACAATGTGTATCATAATTACATTCTGGAGCAGTGGCTGAGAAACTTTCCACGGTATCTGGTTGACAAGAATGAAACAGATTTTTGCTTGGGCCAAATAAGCTCTGAAACTCCAAATCAGCTATATAAAATAAAATAAATAAAAAGGAGTATCTTTATTCTTTTAAGAAAATTAAAATAGACAAATCACCAGGCCCTGATGTCCCATGTCCTAAGGAAATTAAGTAATGTGGTAGATAAGCCCATATTCTTAATATTGCAGACAAACCCGTGCCCCGCTGGTAAACGGCGCTGAGACCTGCATGTCGGGCCACGGGCGCTCTCACTCTTCTGCACCATCCCAGCCCTACTCACCTGTAAGCACTCCAGCTGATGTCTCTGCCTCCTGGCATGCATGTTCCCACTCCCTAAATTTAACCTCATAAGGACCTTGCGATTTATTTTGTTGACACGTTCATTTTTCCCTCCTCGCCTTGTCAGAGCCATAACTTTTTATTTTTCCACCTACATAGACCTATGAGGGCTTTTATTTTGCGGGACAAGATGTACTTTCTAATGGTGTTATTCGTATTACCATAGAATACTGTATACTGGGAAACCGCAAAAAAATTCCAAGTGGGACAAATTGTGAAAAAAGCCTACTTGGACCAGATTTGCGTGTTTTTTGCTTTTACGGCGTTTAATATTTAGTAAAAATGATGTGTTTTCTGTATTCTACAGGTTGATACGCATCCGTCAATATCAAACATGTAGGGTTTCCGTGATGTTTTGGTAAAAAAATTCCAAACATTTTCTAATTTTGAAATTTGCGCCGTGGTGCCATTTTTTGCGGCCAATAACTTTTTTGTACTAACAGCTACGGACGTCAGTGAAGCAGCATTTTTTTCAGGCTGAAGTGTACTTTTTATTGCTATCAGTTTGGAATGCAAGCAAATTTTTTGATCACTTTTATTCCAATTTTTATGCAAAGTAGAATGACCAAAAAACACATTTTTGGCGTTTGGAATTTTATTTCTTCTCCGGTGTTCAGCGTACGGGATAAATGATGTTATATTTTTATAGATCGGACTTATTCAGATCCGGCGATACCAAATATGTGTCACTTTTTTATTATTTTATTGTTTTTATTTGTAAAATAGGGAAAGGGGGGTGATTTGAACTTTTGATGCATTTTTTTGTACTTTAAAACTTTTTTTTTTTTTTTTTTATTTAACATGGAGTCCCCCTATGGTGCTTCACCACGAGGGGGCGCGATCGTTAATACAGCCTAATGCGTTACATAGACAATGCATCAGGCTGTACCAAGACGGCGGTTTCCCCACTTCTGGCCATCTTTGCCGCAGCATCTAAAGGGTTAAACAGTGCAGTCGGGCGGTGCCGCCCCCCGCGCTGTAAGTGCCGGGTGTTAGCTGCTATCAGTCGCTAACACCCGGCGGCTGTGCGGCGGGGTCACGGAGCGATCCCGCCGCAAAGCCCCTTAGCGACCATGGGACGTACTCATACGTCCAGGGTCCTTAAGGGGTTAAAGGGCCAGCACACCATGATTGGCGATCACCGGATGATGTTCCTATTTATTTCTGCCCATTCCTAATCTCCTTGCCAAATCTTTAGTATCCTTGAGCCTACTGAGAAAGTGTTCCCTGAGTCTTGCTAGTATTACCATGTACCATACCTTTTGCCTTCGTCCTTCGACCACAAACCTTTGCCGCCTGTCCTGTCCTTCCTGCTTCTCCCCGACCATGAGTTTGCATCACATTTTTGTACCACGCTACACCTCGGCTACCACCGCAGGCAAGTCGCGCCAGGGGTAGCAACCTTGTAGGACCGCCGCCGCAGCAAGCCCAATCTGCCTTGCGGTGGACTCTTTTGAATACCGGACCTACTTAGATTCCGCTCCCTGGTGTGGCTTATGCCACTGCTTGCAGTGCTCCAGAGGATCCACTACTCCTGATCGTTACATCACCCTTCAGATCGCTGGAAATTTTTTTGTTCTTTTCATCATGACATTTTAATTCTCTTGATGTCACTGTTAAATTGCTTCCATCAGGGTCATATATATGTCTTATACATTCTTTTGAAATCCACTTTCCTGTTGCGGCAATCCTGCTCTTAAGAAAATGAATCTATTAGTCTTATCTTTGCATAAACCTAGCATCACTGAATGACTTTGATATGTCACTTTCGTCAAGTCATTGTTAATGACATGTACTAATTAATAACTTGGAGTTTCCAGCAGCTCTTACTGGAGCTATTTTATATTTTCATATTAAAACCAAAAATTATAAGTTGTCCTTTTCCCTTTTTTTGGTTACTTTGGATATCTAGCCGCAAAAACATATAACTAGACATATAACAATAAATTTGTCTTAAAGGGAACCTGTCACATAGGTTGTGCCCCCCTTGCTGAGGACAGCACAAGCTAGAGTCAGACCTGCTGTTCCCAGCACTGTGCCCCTTATTCTGTAAGATGCAGCAGTTTTAGAGCATTTACCCCTCAAATCTTATTCATGAGTAGGTGTTAGCTCCACCCACCAAAGGCTAGCCTCAGGTGGGCAGGGTTTGAAAAAAACTGACACTCTGAAGGACTCTTCGAATGACTCTTCTGGCTGAAAACTGCAGATTTGAGCATTAAATACACGAAAACTACAGCATCTTACAGAATAAGGACACAGCGCTGGAAACAGCAGGTCTGACACTACCTTGTTCTGTCCTCAGCAAGGGGGGCATAAACTATTTGACAGGTTCTCTTTAACTGCTATTTATCTATAGCATTTTATTTTATGCTTTTTGATTTAATCGATGAATATCAATTTACTTGTATTCATGTAACACACGTTTCATGTATTTTATGGAATTTTAAGCTTGAATCTGTTTTGACGCAAGCCGCCTTTCGCGGTCTTTTACAATATATAACCTGTCCATGTTGTTATGAAGTCTGATGAAGTGTCATATCGATACAAAACGCGTAACGAGTAAAAGAATAAAGATTCTCCTTCTTATATATTTTATATTTTTCATTTGGAGCTTCAGCGCTTATTTGACCCAAGCAAACATCTGCTTTATTCCTGTCAACCAAATACAGAGGAAACTTTCTCGGCCACTGTTATTTTTTCCTGGATCTACTCTTGGAGTGGGACAACCTCTTAGAACCAGCAACAAACTCTTTAACTGGCTAAGACCGGCATTTCACTCCACTGAGCATTGTGACTCCTATCGGAAAACACACCACCACTAGGTGAGCACACACACACCTTTGTCTCCCCTGGTTATCACGCATTAAAGGGGATTTGCCAAGAGATAGATTCTTACCCCTCTCTTGTTAACACAGGCAGAATGTCAACAAATCACGCTGAGTCATGAAGCTGCAGGGGAGAGAGGGAGGGGGTGTGAGGAGTGAGGAATCCAAGGAGAGTCTCAAAACTTAAGTGAAATAATAAACAGTACAACAGTGGATTGTCAATACAGCAAGACAGCCTCAGACTGCACTGTCAGGAGCCTTATCTGCTAAGATGCTAATGTAAACATACCACAGAGCTGAAAGAGTGAGACGGAGCTGAAAGAGAGAGAGAGGCACATACAGCGGAGAGCACAGAGCTGCATAAGGCCTCGTTCACACGGCTTATTTCGCCGCTGATTTGCCGACGGATTGACGATCGTCAATCCATCAGCAAATCAGTCAGAAATAAGTAACAGCCTATTTTTTATTGATTTCAATAGAAAATACGGCTCGTCGTTCACACGACGCGTATTTCCGTGCCGGATTGCCGCCGCGGATTGACGACGGCAATCCGGACGGAAAAACAATGTGCATGTCAATTATTTACGGATAGATTCACCACCTACAATGATTGGAGATGGTGAATCCGTCGGGAAATCAGTTACAAATACGTGCCACACTTAGTGGCACTTATTTGCAAATGATTTTCAACTGATTTCGGAACGAATTTACGATCGGCAATCCGACGTAAATACGCTCTGAAATAAGCCATGTGAACATAGCCTAAGGGATCTTGTGACATGTACACTGAATAAAAAAACTATAACTTGTGGATTCTATATACAAAAGAGAACACCTATTCTACACAGCAGCTTGAAAGCTTCTTCATGTTCTCTGTCATCAGATAAAGCAGGTATCTAATCACACTACAACTAGTTTATTCTGTATACAAAAGAAAACATATTGCTACCCGGTGCCTTAAAAACTTCTGCAGCTCAGTCTCATCAGATAAGAAGCTCTCTCTGCGCAAGCCCGGCCAGCTCTTGTCAGGCCGTATATAATAGACTCTTTGAAGTAACCAAGGGCATGTAAGGAAGGCTGTAGCTCTCTCAGACTGCAATTTTTGTAATCACATATATTTAGAAAAGTGATTAAAAACCCATTTTGGAGGATCCCACGTCAACATTACATCGTGGCAAAACCCCTTTAATAAAAGAGGGTGTGCTTTTCTTGTGGCATTCTTCTTCTCTTTTTCTAAATTACATTCTGGAGGCACAGATAACTAATTTCTGTGGCTACAATGTATATTAGGGGGTACAGTGTGTATCAGACTTAATTTCTGGGGTTCTGGTGTATAATATAGTTTTTTGCTTGGACTGCAATGTTAATTTCTGAGGGTGCCGTCTGTGATGTAAATAATAATTGAGGCTTTGGTGTATGATATAATTTTTCTCTGATGTATAACTGTCATTTTTGGACTGCAGAGTGTGATATTAATTCAATATGATTAGGTGTTTTTGTTTTACTTTTATTCTTCTCCTTTTGGTAGGTGGATTAGGGGAGTAGTGTTGATTGGCAAATCAAATGAGATGTTCTGCATAGAGCTATGCTATATTCTCATGAAATTGGGGGGTTGGAGGAGGGTAATATTGTATATGGGCTGGTTTGGTTTGAGTTCCAGGACTGTTTTGTAGTTCCAGTCCAGCCCACAAGACACTCAATTCCACATGCATATTACATGACTCCATAGAGGTTATGACAGCTGGGTGCTGGTTTCTAAGGGTCGACCCCTGCCTCCTTGTATCCATTAAACACAATTATATTTATGCCACAAGAAGGGCTTTTGTCTGAAATGTTTCTGATTAAATTTCCATATTCTAGTAAGTTTTTTTCTGACCGAATTTTGAAATATTTGCTGAGCTGATTTGTCTTTCTTGTGGTTATGTTTGATTAAAACTATTGCACAAATTCAAGCTTAAGGTTTCTTCCTCATTTAAATGTGTATAACAGCCCTGAAAATATTCCCAAAAACTGTACAGAGACTGTAATCACACACAACAGTCCCTGTTCCCAGGCTACATTTCCTATGCCAGACAATCCCACACACTCACCTACCAGGAGGTTTTATCGACAGAGGAAGGAGTCTGGAATAGAAAAATAAAACTCAGAAACATAAGAAGAAAATACAATTTTCCATGTGGAATAAATTGACATTGATCTGTGAGAACTTAGTTCTACTTCCAGGTTCCCATCTCACACAGTGATGGTTTGAACACTGCTCTCCATTCTGAATGGAAAGTTTTGAGGAACCATTTTTATTATAATTTATTTTAGAACTGCTTAGATCCAGGGAGGTTACATACATAACATAGGTCAAACAAGTACAAAGGTAACAATAAACAACTTTTAGAGAGGGAGAGAAGGCCCTGCCCGCAAAGGCTTGCAATCTATAAGGCTATGTTCACACGGTTTATTCTGAGATGTATTTCAGCCCGTAATTTGCGTCGTACTGCGCATATTATGGGCTGAAATACGTCCCAGTCATTACGGTAATCCACAGTTCTCATAGAACTATGGATTACGGGGAGAGAAGGGACATGTTACTTATTCACGGCGTATCCGCGCCGGGGATAATGCATATCTATGGGTTCCAGCTAGCTGCCCCCCCCCCCCTTCCCTCCGACCTGCCCCGCTCCCGTCCACACGGCGTAATTGCGGTGCAAAATACGTCCCGCAATTAAGCCGTGTGAACATAGCTTAAGAAGGGAGGAAAGAGACAAGAGGTGAGGGGCAGATATGTTTGTAGGGTGGAATAGTTGCAACGGGGTTATTGTTGGTCATAGGCAATCCTGAAGAGATGGGTTTTCAGGTTGCTTTTGAGGCTAGTGAGACAGACATCCGCGCACACTTCGCAGTTAGACCGAATTAACGATATCGTCAATATTTATCTTGCTCCTGCTTTGGGCAGGTTTTTGGCTAAGAGTTCCCTTTCTTCCCTCTACCTGTCCAGGAGGGAGGAATATAATGAATAAAAGTTACCTCCTCCGGGTAAGCAGAGCGCTGTGGAATGAAGACTATTTTACTGACACGGATCCATGTTCTAGTCTAGAGGATGAAGCATTATTGTAGCAGCCGCTTTCACAGTAGATATTTAGCTAGATTGTCAGGAGCAGTGGCTGAATGAGATAAATACCTTCCTGCCTCAGCTTGCTTTTTGCAGGCTGAAATGTAGCTTTTATTGATACCGCTATGGAATACAGGGGACTTTTTTATTCCCTTTCATTTTAATTTTGGGGATATTAAAAGACCAAGAAGAAAAAAAAGCATAGCATTTGTGCTGCATTTTTTTTTTCTTTGGTGTTGTTCACCTTACAGGATAATTATTTTTTTTTTTTAATTAATTTGAACTTTATGTTTAACTTTAAGTTTTCTAAATATTTTATATGTAATTGTTCTTTTGAATATTATATAAATATATATCTTTGTTTTTTGTTTTTGTTTTTTTACTTTTACTTCTTATCTCTACAGGTTACTTGACCTCTAGGGAACAAGGTTGCTTGTACACTGTTCTGTATTTGTGATGTATTGCTGTACAGTGTACAGTAATCGCCTATAGCAGGATGTAATAGGAGTAATAAGATGGCAGCTATGAAGGTCTTCTTTAGACCCCTGGCTGCCATGACAAGTTTTTGTCACCCTGCAATCTCAGAGGGAGGAGAGGCGCTCACCGTTCCTTAATCCAATATAAGTGTAGCAGAGTTTAGTTTGACCATGAAATTACGTCTGTCCATGTTATCTGCTCTTTTAAACAAGAACCATTATAAAGTTTAGATACCATCCTGTGCTGTGATATCATAGTGCATTATCTGTCAAGATAATCTTTAATGCATCTGTAGATAATGAGGTTTACAGTGGAATCCATGGGGTGAAAATGCTGGGATTGGTGCTATCTCTAATCCTGGCTGCTTCCTGCAGGTCTTGGCTGTAACTATCAGCCATTACCTGCATCATATAGAGTATGCTTAGTGGGTGAGGCCCCTCCATACCACATTGACAACCTCATGATGTAGCTGTACCTCATATGTCAATAAGGGGCTAATGTCTGACAACCACTTCTAAGAGAATGACCAATTGTCACCTTACTTTATACAAAGTTATTTACTCTGCTTGAAACTGAGATCAGGAGATGCTGAAGTATAATAACATGTCTTACATTAAAAAAATGGATAATTCTGCCTATTTCTATACCTACAGTTAGAGATGGGCGAATTTCTAAAAAATTCAATTCGGTCACTTTGCCGAATTTCCCGACAAAATTTGTTTTGGTTCGAAGTACTTCGG
Source organism: Phyllomedusa bahiana (assembly GCA_025379985.1). Taxonomy (NCBI): domain Eukaryota; kingdom Metazoa; phylum Chordata; class Amphibia; order Anura; family Hylidae; genus Phyllomedusa; species Phyllomedusa bahiana. The sequence goes on from JAODAL010030712.1 coordinate 16,610, forward strand.
GACGAATCACGTTAAAAAACAGCTATTTCCAGGCTGCACAATGCCTGCAGGGTGCTATAGAATGTTGTACCATGCTTAAATATGCAGAAGGAGCTTGGTTTGGTCTTCATATAATGTTGTGTTTTAGCATGACACGCACATGACTGCCGCCGCTCTTAGAATCAGTTCACTATAAAATTCCCAGGGCAAGTAAGAGGGCAAAACTGACCGAAAAACTGAAGCGGGAATGTAGCCTGATAAAGTCATGCCAGAGAAAGCTGGAAAAAAAACAAGCTGAGAGCTCAGGTGGCAACATCAGTGACCGAGCGTGGAGGTGACGGCAGCAGCCACAGCAGCATGAGGTCAGAGAGTGGCACAATGACATTCTAGAGGTGGCAAAAACAGGAGTAGGCCACAGAGTGGCACAATGACACAGTGTGGAGGTGACGGCAGGAGCAACAGCATGAGGTCAGAGAGTGGCACAATGACACAGTGTGGAGGTGACGGCAGGAGCAATAGCATGAGGTCAGACAGTGGCACAATGACATCCTGGAGGTGGTAAAAACAGGAGTAGGCCACAGAGTTGCACAACGACAGAGAGTGGAGGTGACGGCAGGAGCAACAGCATGAGGTCAGAGAGTGGCACAATGACAGGGTGTGGAGGTGACCGCAGCAGCAACAACAGCAGCAGCTGCATGAGGTCAGAGAGTGACTCAATGACACAGTGTGGATGTCACGGCACCAGCAACAGCAGCAGCAGCATGAGGTCATAGAGTGGCACAATGACAGAGTGTGGAGGTGGGTGGCAATACCAGTCCCTGGTAAAGATGGTTGGTGGCAGATGGAGAAACTGTCAGCAGATGTGTGGCATCAGGCGGGTGGCGGCATCAGAATAGTGGCTGAGGCAGGTAGTTTGAACCCAGACTCATTTCTCACAGTTTGGGTGAGGCATCATGGCTGATGTAGTCTAACGCCTAAGGCATTGGTGTGTGGAAATCCTGGCCGATCCACGCCTGATTCATCTTTACAAAGGTCAGTCGTTCCACATTTCCCGTGGACAAGCGGGTTCTCCTTGGGATAACGATGGCCCCCGTCGCACTGAACACCCGCTCTGTTGACACACTACTGGCCGGGCAGGACAGCTTCTCCACTGCAAACTCGGCAAGTTGCAGCCACACATCCAGTTTGGCTGCCCAGTAGTCCAGCGGATCTTCTAACTGGGATGGCAGAGTGCTGTCCAAGTAAGCCAGCACTTGTTGGTACAGGTTCTGCTCCAGTTCCCGCTGCTGCTGCTGGCGACTGCCCTCCTCACTAGGCGGGTGAAGGAAGCTGCTCATCAGTGACTCCAGACTTAGGTTGCTGCTGATGGAGCAGGTACTGCTTCTACTCCCCCCACCTTCCCCCAGCAGCCGTGGCAGTAGTACGTGAGTGCTGAAGAACCCCCCGGTCAGACCTGACAGCGGGGGACGATGCCGCACATAGGCAGCGGCCAACTGACTACGGAGGATTTCCCTATAGTATTTGAGTTTGTCCTCCCTCTCAGCAGCTGGGAAAAAGGCTTCCATTTTGGACCGGTAGCGAGGGTCCAATAGGGTGGAGAGCCAGAAGTCATCCCTCTGCCGGATGCTGACTATTCGGCTGTCACTAGCCAGGCAAATCAGCATGCTGCGGGCCATCTGCACAAGTGACTCCGAGGAGATCCCTGCCTCCATCTCCACTGTATACTGCCATGGTGCTTGCGGGTCATCTGCCTCGTCTTCCTCATCTTCATCTACCTCCTCCAGCTGCTCCTGCTCCTCCTCTCTTGTTACCTGGGTAGAAAATCCACTCATTTCACCAGACAATGCTTCAGCTCCAATGTCCTCCTCCTCCTCCATTTCAGTCTACTCCGGACTCATGTGGCCGCGAGATGTAGTCGCAACGTCTCCAGTCCTCTGCCCAGACAGATTTTTCAGCATCTGTTCCAGGACATGAAGCAGTGGAATGATGTTATTCATCCCGTAGTCCTGGCGAATGACAAATAACGTTGCCTCCTCGAATGGCCTCAACAAACGGCAGGTGTCACGCATGAGCTGCCACTGGCTGACATCAAAGTTACACAGGGGAGTACTCCTGTCCGCCTGGATCATCAAAAAATCGTTAATGGCCTTTCTCTGTTCATACAGTCGGTCCAACATGTGCAGGCTGGAATTCCACTGGGTGGAAACATCGCATATCAGAGTGTGTTGCGGGAGGCCCTTCTGCTGCTGCAATTCGAGGAGGGTGTTCCTGGCTTTGTAGGAATGGATGAAGTGCATGCACAGTTTCCTGGCCATTTTCAGAATCTTCTGAATATCGGTGGAAGACTTCAGGAACCTTTTCACAACCAGATTGAACACGTGCGCCATGCAGGGCGCATGGACCATCCCTCCTCTGTGCAGCGCGGACACCATGTTCCTCCCATTGTCCGTCACCATGGTTCCGATTTGCAGTTGGCACCGTGAAAGACACACATCGATTTCTTGCTGCATGACGTAGAGCAGTTCCTCCCCTGTGTGACTTCGTTCGCCGAGGCAAGCCAGGTGCAGAACTGCGTGACACCGCTGTGCCCTACACATGTGGTATGATGGAGCAGTACTTATGGATGCTGAGATGGTGGTGGTGGTGGTGGAGGAGGAGGCGGACATTGGCGCAGGAGCCGCAGTTTGACAACGTGGAGGAGAAAGCGCCATCTCCTGTCCAAGTTGTTGGTGTGCCTGGGCAGGAAGCACATTCACCCACTGGGCCGTAAAGGACATGTACTGGCCCTGACCGTAGTTACAGCTCCAGACGTCCGCGCTGCCGTGCACCTTGGAACAAACCGATAAGCTCAAGGACTGGCCCACCTTCTGTTCTACATATTTATGAAGTGCTGGTACTGCCTTTTTGGAAAAGAGATTACGGCTTGGAACTCTCCATCTCGGCTCGGCACAAGCCGTAAGTTCTCTGAACGGTGCAGAGTCCACCATTTGGAAAGGGAGGGACTGCAGTACCAACAACTTGGACAGGAGCACGGTCAGCTTCTGCACCTTAGGATGGTTGGACGCATACTGTTGTCTCTTTGCAATCGCCTCGCTGAACGACTGCTGGCACCATAAGTAGTGAGGAGCAGGAGCATCTGGATCGGGAGATGATGTCAAAGAGAAACAGCTTCCTTCTGCAGAGGTGGTGGAGCCTTGACTGGCTGCAATGGCATGCGTGCCACTGGGCGGGCTGCTGCTGTTGCTGCGGCGGCAGGGTGGACCACCACATCTGAGCCACGTTTCTCCCAGGCCACTGGATGGTGATGCTGCATGTGTTGATGCAGGGCCGTGGTGCCAACGTTAGCTCCCTGGCACCGCTTCACTTTCTGCCTAAAGATTCTACATATACCCATATTCGGTTCCTCCGGTGTCTTAGCACAGAACTGCCACACCACCAAGGAGCTGATTTTACCGCCCACGCTCCGCACTGCGTGACTACTACCACCGCTGCCTCGCTGCGCCCCTGTGCAGCTCCCTTCTTGGCCCTGCGAAGCGGGTTTTTACCCCGTGGCCGCTTGGCTCCCGACCTCACACTGCTGCTATCCTGCTGACTCACGGCCACACAACCCAATTGCTGGCTGCGCCGCTGCCTGACGCGCAAGCTGACGCCCTCTTCTCCTGACGATGATGAAGTACGCCCTTGCCTCACTCGGCTCCCAAGTGCGGTCGGCTACATCATCATCTCTTTGTGTTTCATCGTCAATGCTGTCCTCATCACCGGTCTTGGTATGTAGAGGCTGAGCCCTCACAACATGACCTCCCATGCCACTCTCCACATCTATACTTTGCCGCCTACTGAAAGAAGCAGGGGATATTTGCCCCATTTCTTCGCTCCCAAGTAGCTGCTCAAATTGTTCATCCTCGCTATACAGTGGCGCTGAGCCCAGACCACATAGTAGATCTCTGGCTGAGGGAACCGGATGGGACAGAGGCGGGTTGAGGACAGGTGAGGGCCGCTGACCCGCTCCCGGGCCATGCCAACTAAGGGTTGTGTCTGACGTTCCCACCGACTCTTGGCTGGGGTTGTCAGATGTCATCTGGGAGGAAGTGGATGACCTAGTCAACCAATCAAGAACCCTTGGGTTGTTGGTCAACACACGGCCGCTAGATGAGAGCGGCATTTGTGGCCTCACCGAGTGACTCCTGCTGCGACGTCCCCTTGCTGTGCTGCGACCTGGGCCTGCTCCAGGAATGTTTGTGCCAATGCCACTCGCAGGTGAAGAGCCTGCCACCTCTCTGTCTGACATACTGTTTGTTCTAAAATGTACAGACACTGTTTGATGAAGATATCTGTATATGATAAATACACACCCTGTATTTGACTCCAAATGAACCCAGTAAGAAGCTTGGGTAACCCTTGGATATAAATTGCGCTCCACAAATGGCCAGGAAAAATTTACTTGTATGTGTCGTTTAAAAACACTGTGTATTTTACTGAATGTAAAAGCACAAACAGGCTTAATTAACCTTCGGATAAGAATTATGCTACAGGAAAAATGTGTTTTTTGGCGGTGAAAAAGATGGTTTCTTTTAGTCACCACAACAGCAGAACAACGCTTAATTAACCCCTGGATGTAAATTGCGCAAAAGAATTGAGCAACCAAAAACTACCAGCTTTGTAGCGTGTTACAATGGCGTGTATTTTACAGTACAGAACAACAGAAAAACTTGTAATTAACCTTCGGTTATGAATTATGCTACAGGAAAAATGTCTTTTTGGCGATGAAAAGGACGGTTTCTTTTAGTCACCACAACAGCAGAACAACGCCTAATTAACTCCTGGATGTAAATTGTGCAAAAGAATTGAGCAATCAAAAATGAAGTCGTATTTGTATTGTAAAAACGCTGTTTCTTTAAATGAATACAACAGGAACAGGCTTAGATCACGCTTGGATATTCAATGTGCTGTGAGCAGATAGCATTAAAATGTATATGCAGCTGCACTGGACACACACTGGACTTCAGTTCCAATACCCCACAAAATTAGAATTAGAATTAGAACGTTAAGAGAAGCAGTCTCTGAGACAAGCTGTGACATCCCCCAAAAATTGCTGTATAAACATGAGTTCTTCAGTAAGAGATATCATTAGCAGCCGTGGTAGCACCTTCCCTACTCAGTACAGTGAGAGCGGTATGAGCTCCCAGCGTCACGCCTGGACTTATATAGTGCGGTGACGTCACAGAACCCCGCGGTCTGATTGGCTTCATCTCAGCACGTCATGCAGGCTATGCCCTTCTTCCTCCCAGAGTTCTTTGCCCCATGTAACGCCATGTGCTCACAGCCATTTTATCAATCAAAAGCACACTTCGTTCACGCGAAGTACTCCAAACTTCGACTTCGTTCAGAACCAAAGTTTTCCTGAAATTCTAAACGAATTCCACTTCGTTAGAATCGATTCGCCCATCTCTACCTACAGTATATAACAATTGTTAGATTGGTTTAGGATCTTAGCTGTTTATGGCATACTGTCTCACCTTTACAAATCACATTTTACAGGATTTAGCCTTAATTTTGAAATTGTGTAAATATAAAGTAAAATATACAAAAAATAAACCTATAAAAGTAGTTTAGACATGAGTTACCAACACCTACCTTATAATTCAGAAAGTGCTGAGTCCTGGAGACAGAACACCACAGAATAGGTCACATCTTGGGATGTAGGTGCTGGTTAATATACCAACAATTTGGGGGCTGGGCTCATAAATTACAAGTGATGATGAAACTATAGAGCAGATGGTTGTTTATTGTTTTCATGCACATGTAGATATGATGGGTCTTATGGTTTAGGATTGAGTTTGCTGAGTACACATACAAATATTGCTTTTTTGTATTGATGCTTCAGGTGTAACGACACTGGATGAGTTGTTTATTTGCATTATTCATTATATTTAGTTGTTATTTGTTTGATTTTGGGTCCTGTGATATGGTGTGATGTCTTAATGCACTCACAGACATGAGACCTGTTCATTGTGGTTCTAAGTGTTTTTCAAAGTATCTGGAGGTTTCAGAGTTGTGTGGTTAAAATGTTACAATGAAATATTTTCTATGCAGCTTTTTCTATTTGCCTTCTTTTTTCGATTTAATCAAGACAGTGAATGAGTTACCATTAACAGGGCCCTTGAGGAGGGGCGGGGCCTGACTGCCGAGGAGAGAGGACGTGCATGGCCGGAGCTCCTGTGGCTCAGCTAAGAAAGTGCCCCTGTGTCCTGTTCTCGCCCGGTATAGTCACCTACCGGGTGTGTGGGAAGAGAGAGAAGGCTGTGCTGATCGCCCGGCTACGGTCCCGAGACGGCTGCGCTGCCCGACGGAACCATTAGAGGAGATCCAAGGCTGTCTTCCGCCGCAGGGATAGTGACTCTGCTCCACGCAACGTGTCTCCTGTGCCCTGGCTCCGGTGCTGCTCAGGGGGCCCCCTCCCTGCTGAGTAGCCGTATCCGTCACCCGCCACCGACGGCTGAAGAGAGGTCAAACGGCCCCTGGACCGAGATAGTGCAGGTACAGCACACCCGCACGGCGCGAACTCCCCAGGCATTGCACGGGGTGTCCAAGGCGACATTTTGCTCTCCAAGTGTGTGGAGAAAAGGGAGCGAGTTGCCTCCACCTAACTTGCCGGTGACTCAGGCCACGTGGAGCCCCCATAACTTCCAGCAAGTTTTGAGCCGTGTGGCCGCCATTGTCCCACATCCGCGGGCCCCCTGCGCTGGCGGGAGATTATAATTAGTCTCTGCTGTCCACTATCAGGGATCCTACAACGGGACATTCATAGCAAGCGCTGCTCTACCAGTTTTTGGGCATTGTCTGCATTATATCCACCTCTACTGAACATTGCAGAAGCTGATTTGACACAGATCTTGCAGACTGTCACCATTGAAAATTTACCTGCATTTACAAATTTCCCTCACACATGGTCTTGGCTCCTCGTGTGGCTGTAGAAGGTAGAGCAGTGAAATCCTACAGCGGGAAATAGTTGCCATTTGCATTGAAATACGCCTCTTTCTTGACCTCTCTACCCTGGCGGTCACCCCCAGATTTTTATGGACTGTCCTTTCTAATACCTCGTAGGGTTTTTACCAGCGAGACTGTTTTTTAAACATCTCTGTATGATCCTCTTGAGTCCCCTACTCTTGCCTACCGAAGGGGTGCCCAGCTCTACAGATGTTACAGTATTAACTAGGCTGCGGTGTGGATTGAGTGGTGCCAATTAGTAGAGGGACTGCCGCATACATTCCTTCACTTGTTCCGTGTCCTTAGCCTTGCCACTATGCCCGCCAAGAAACAAGCAGAGGCAGCAGAAAAACTGGCCACCTTTCCCCAGAACGGCCATTGATACCAGAAAATTCCTCTTCCTCCTCTCCAAATACTCATGCCAAAGAAACAACCAACTACCTCGCAGGGGACCCCCAATTTGGATACCCAAAAAGGTGTTAGAGGCCATTCACACTTGTCTCAAACCACGTGTCCACGGGGGTTTGACAAATTAAAGTGGATACTCCCTGCTAGGGTCAAGATGCCAGGTGCTGCGGAAAGAGTTACTGGGGTGGAGCAGAGATTGATTTGACCTGGAGACCGAGCTACCCCAGTGGACTTTTAAAATCTCTGATGTACGGCTCAAGTTCTTAGACTGCGCCAACAGGGGGATGACCAAGAGAATCGTCTCAGAAGATGAAACCCTGCGATTTATTGGTCTCCCTGAGGGTGCGGAGGGCTCCAGACCTGAGGCATTCCCTAGAGACTCTCCTGATTAAAAAAGTTTGGCAGAGAGAGTTTTTCAGTGATGTTTGCAGGGAGCGCGCCACCGCTTATGCAAAGCCACCACCACCTGGTGCTCCTCCACGAACATTTATCGCAAAGTTCCTGAATTATCGAGACCGTGACACTTTGCTGCGCCTCATGCGTGTGAAGGGCCCAATCCCCTATGAAAATGTCCAGCTTCATGTCTATCCGGACTTTTCACTGGAAGTCCAACGGAAAAGGGCCCAATTCACCTCGGCCAAGGCTAAGCTCCGTGAGCGGGGACTGAAGTACGCTATGATTTACCCCGCCAGACTCCGGATACAGGTGGGGGATAAAACCCACTTTTTTGAGAATCCTGTGGACGCTCAGGATTGGCTAGATAAGCATCCAGAGGCGAACTTGCGTGGTCCTTAGTGACCGCTTAGAGACTCATTTCTTGCACCGTTGTAGTATCCTTTGCAGATATCGGCAAGTTCTCTGAGGTCGTTGCCTTAAGTAATGTAATACTGAATGTTATGGCTTAATTCCTGATGCTTGTTTTATATACTAGAATGTGAGAGTCTCCCATCCCTCATTCCCCCCCCCCCCTTTTTTTTTTTTTTTTTCCTTACCCCCTTTCCTCCCCGTCCTTTTCCCTTCCCTTTCCTCTTCCTAATTCCCCCTTCCCCAGACTCTCAACGTACCTGGGCGTACATGTGATTTATTCCACAGAGTACTGATCTACCTAATGTGGTACCCTCTTCATTATTTGCTGATCCCACTCTGATTTTAGGGGCGCGGCTCGATCAGCACCAGCAGCTTTTTTGCTATTAGGTTAGGCGGGTTTCTGCCTCTTGAAGGTTATATCATGGTTAGATTTTGGGGGTCACATACCCAGCGTTGGGGACTGGATATGGGGTGGGACACGGAGTTATTGGGGTTTTATTACTGTGTGTGTGCATTTTCAAAATACGCGATTGCCTGCTACTACTTGTGGGATGTTGTGGGTTCTTAGAACTCTGAGTGGCAAGTCGAGGCTTCTACGTTATCCTAGATACTTTTTTCTTTTAGAATTACCATGGCGTCTTTAAATTCGCTGTCATAGAACGTGAGGGGATTTAATGATCCAATTAAGCGCAATCTTGTGATGAGGTTAATTAAATCATAAATGGTTGATATTATTTGTCTCCAGGAGACCCATCTATCCGGCTCTAGGACCCAATCACTACATAAAACATGGGTAGGATGGACTTATCACTCGGATTATTCCCCTCATGCAAGAGGAGTATCGATACTAATCCGTAAGAATGTACTTTTTCGCTTAGATACTATCAATATTGACAAACATGGAAGGTACATTTTTATATACTGTTTTATTGATAATAAGCCATTAATTCTGATCAATACCTACATTCCCCCCCCTTTCCAGATGGAGGTTATCCATTTGGCAATTACTTTTATTTTAAGATGGCCGGATACATCGGTTTTGTGGCTGGGAGACTTAAATTCGACCTGGGATACTATCCAAGATAGATTTAGCGTGGGGCAGTCTCCTGGTCAGGTAGATTCCCCCTCTCATTTGCAGATGGCGGTGGATGCAGTCGGTCTAGTTGACGCGTGGCGTTCCCGTCATCCGTCTACCGCCCAATACTCTTGTTTCTCGCCAGGACATAATGCATTGTCTAGAATAGACCTGGCCCTAGTCAATAGACAACTCCTTCCGTATGTAGAGGAGTGTAAATACTTGTCCCGTTCGGTCTCTGATCACTCCCCTGTGGTGCTCCGCCTGACCTGGTCGGATCTAGCTAGACTCACATCCTGGCGTTTTAATCCCTATTGGTTGACCCTTTTCCCACCCTCTACCCGGTTTGCTGATAAATGGGAAGAATTCCTATTGATTAATGAACCCCACTCCTCACTTCTTTTGATTTGGGATGCATTTAAAGCATATGTTAGGGGGGAACTCTCTACCGCAGTTGCTGACTTAAAACGCTCCTACGCGACTAAGGCGGACACATTGGCGCGAGATGTGGCGCAGGCAGAACTGACATATATCAGAGACCCATCTGAGGAGAATAAGTCTAGCTGGCTCTTACAACAAAAAGTATACACACAATTACTGCGGGGTCGGGAAACCCGTGCCACTTTTTTCACCAGACAGTCCTTTTACGAAATGGGAGAGCGCTGCGGTAAACTCCTGGCCCGTGTGGCAAAGAGGTCCCATGAGCCCCCAGTGATCACATGTTTGAGACAGCCCAATGGGGTCACTATCTCGAACCCTAGACAGGTGGCGGAGGAATTCCGCATGTTCTATGCAGACTTATATGATGTCCACACCTCGGTGTCGGAGGCAGAAATACGGGAGTATTTACGAGAAGTAGCACTGCCCTCCCTCACAGCGGAGCAACGTGCAGATCTGGACGCCCCTATCTCTCCTGAGGAGATCCAGGTAGCCATTGCTTCATTTAAAAATGCCAAATCCCCTGGAACAGATGGGCTACCTATAGAGTTTTTTTAAACATGATCCTGAATTCTTTGGCCCACTGCTGCTTAGATTGTTCAGTGAGGCAAAGGAGGCGTCTTGTCTCCCTGCCTCGATGCGGGAAGCATTAATTGTTGTAATCCCTAAGCCTGGTAGGGACCCTGAGCTGTGCTCATCGTACAGACCAATCTCCCTTCTGCAGACGGATGTCAAGATACTGGCCAAAATTTTGGCCATCCGTCTTAATTCCGTCATTCTCTCTCTAGTGCACGCTGATCAATCGGGCTTTATGCCTGGTAAGCATACAGCCATGAACCTACGCCGGCTCTTCATGAATATGCAGGCTCCCCATTCTAATGTAGGGACTAGGATACTTGTATCCCTGGATACAAATAAAGCTTTTGACTCTGTGGAGTGGAATTATCTGTGGCTGGTCCTTCATAGATTTGGCTTCGGCCCATCCTTTATCTCCTGGGTCAAGCTTTTATATAACCAGCCAGTCGCCAAGGTTAGGGTAAATGGCCTTATATCAGAATCATTATCTTTGCGAAGGGGTACCAGACAGGGGTGTCCCCTTTCGCCTCTCCTGTTTGCTATGGCCATTGAACCTTTAGCTGCCCGTGTGCGAGCAGATTCAAGCATAGTTGGGTTTGAAATGGGGCATCTGCACGAGAAAATCAGCCTATATGCAGACGATGCTTTGCTGTATCTGAGAGATGCGGAGACCTCACTCCCTAGAGCCTTGGAGGTTGTTAATACCTTTGGTCAATACTCCGGCCTACAAGTAAATATTGATAAGTCTCACCTGATGCCTTTAGACTCTTTTGCCCCTTCGCAGGAAACCTCGGCTCTGCCATTGCGGTGGTCATCGCAATTCACATATTTGGGGGTTGTTGTATCTAGATCCCCATCAGAGTTCCACGACCTGAATATCAGCCCGCTTCTGGTCTACCTCCGCAATAGAATTCAAGGGTGGAGTAGGCTGCCACTGTCATTTATGGCTAGGATTAGCCTGGTAAAGATGATACTTTTCCCTAAAATCCTGTATGTTCTTATTCAGTCTCCAATATATCTCAATTCCTCTGTATTTAGGGCTTTAAATTCTATCCTGATTTCGTTCATTTGGAATAACGGCAGAGCCCGCTTGTCTATGCATGTCCTACAGCACCCCTGGGATCGGGGAGGTGCTTCCTTCCCTGACCTGCGTACGTACTATTGGGCAGCTCAGCTCTCTCATCTGGTTAGATGGCAGGAGATGGACCGCTTGAGGGTTATGGAACTTTTGATTAAACCTTGGAGCCCGATATACTTGCACCCTTTTCACTTCCTTTTCTCGACACCACCTAGACCTATCCAGCGATATCATTGTCCCTCCATTCTCAGACAATACCTCCTAGTATGGAAACAGGTGAAAGAATTATATTATCAAACAGGAGTAGATGCATATACCCCTCTTTGGAACAACAATAGTATGCAGGAACTGTTGACGCTGGATGGTTCTGTATGGAAGGGGAAGGGAGTGATATACTTATTCCAGCTATGCGATAATTTGACACTTAGGACATTTCAGGAAATAGCTGGGGAATATCATATTCCCAACACTCAATTTTACCAATACCTCCAGCTGCGGCATGCCTTACACACGCAATTCCAGACGAGTCAAATCACTCTTCAAGAATTTCCTATACCCCCGTTGTTGCTCTCCCCTCCCCCGAGAGGTCTAATAACATGCTTCTACGCGCTGTTGTTGAGGAAAAAGCTGGGTGACCCGTTTAGGGCGAAAAAGAGCACTTGGGAGAAAGATGTGGGACCCATAACAGATGACCAGTGGGCAGTAGCCTTGGAGACCCCTAAGATAGTATCCCCGAAATATGGAGAGAGAATGTCTCAGTTATATATACTACATCGAGCATACTATACCACTACACGCCTACATAAATTCAAACCAGAGATTCCCGATGTCTGCCCAAAGTGTCTTTCTGTCCCAGGCACCTTTTTCCACTTACTGTGGGCTTGTCCTAAACTCCAAGGCTTTTGGCAACAAGTCCTCAGGTTTTTGAATGACAAAATGGGCTGCCCGGTACCCGATGACCCAAAAGTATGCCTGTTATACTTGGACCCTGAGGATTACCCATCCTCGGCCATTCGTACGTGCCTTACGGAACTTTTGTTCAATGCCAGGAAAACTATTGCTCGCTATTGGTTGTCCTCTTATATTCCCACCCTGCAGGATTGGATAAAATCGGTAAATGCCACTCTCCCGTTTAAGAAGTATATCTATTTGCATCGGGGGTGTCTTGACAAGTTTGTCAGGATTTGGCAAGACTGGATTGATTCCACACATACAGCCTTGGCAATTCCCTATGTAACTTTGATCTCTTCAGCAAAATCTTTTCCTTATGGTCTTCGGATTTGGTTGGGGACACTCTCTTGCTTTTGCGTGCAGGTGGTAATTTAAATTAAATAAACCCTCGGATTGTTATTTTGTAGCACCTACAACTAATCTATGTTTCCTATAATGGTGCAGGATTAACTTACTTGGAAAATGAAAGATGCACATGCACAACATTTTGTTTTTTACTTTTATTTTATTTTATGTGGGTTGTTATATCAGTCAAGTTTTCTTGATAGCATAGTATAATTATATGCTGTAAATTCTGGCTGCGTATTCAATAGTGTCATTTTATGTAATCTTCTCTATAGCTCCATTGTTAAGACTTGTTTGAATAACGAAATTTGTATTAATTGTTGTTTTTTATGTATGATACTCTTTGGTACCAATACTGTTAACTTTGCTTGTATAACAATAAAACCTGATTTTGTTTAAAAAAAAAAAAAAAAAAACAGGGCCCTTGAGAAGCAATTACAACACAACACCCCAGTGTGTGATCTTAATGGAGTTGTCTAGTTCCAAAAAGAAATTAATAGTAGCTTCTGGTGCCCCACACAATAAAAAAAAAAAAAAAGGGAAAAAGAAGAAAGTATACTCACCTTTCTCTAATCTTCCTTTCCAGCGCTGGTTCTCTCCGGTCTTCATTCCCTTCTATGCAGAATGTCTCCGCTGAGGCTGCTGATTGGCTGCAGTGGTCACGTGTCGGTCATTTACATCATCATTCAGAAGTGGACAGCTCTGATCGGTGATGTAAGCAGATACATGTGAGCACTGAAGCCAGAGGCGGGACGACGTGTAGGCAGAGGTAGGCGATCACCTAGGGCGCCTACCTCTGCCTATCCCTAAGGGGCGCAGGCAGGGCCCCCCGGCCCCGAACCTCGCCGGGCTCCAGGCCGCTGCCGTGGGCCTGAAGCGCCGGCGGTCTCTTTGACCGCTTCTGCGGAGCAGAAAGCGAGCGCTCCCTGCTCCGCAGACAGTGTCGGACCCGCTCACTGGAGGATCGCTGGATCCTCCAGTAAGCCGCAGGGCCGACACAGCGGGGCCGTCGGGTCCTCATAGCGCTGAGGTCCCGGCGCGGCCCCGTGCGGCGCTCAGCTGGCAGCGTCGCAATGAAGTGATGTCATCGCGACGCTACCTGTCCTCGGGCGCACAGCCCGTCAAAGGCCGTGCACCCGAGGAGGCGCCTGAGGAGCTGCCGGAGGAGCGTCTGGCGCTGGAGGCGGAGCCCGAAGAGCAATGCGCGCCCGGGCAGCAGGTAAGTATTAATGTTGTTATTTTTAAGTGCCTGCCTGTGGCCCCTATATACTGCCTGTGGCCCCTATAATGCCTGCCTGTGGCCCCTATATACTGCCTGTGGCCCCTATAATGCCTGCCTGTGGCCCCTATATACTGCCTGTGGCCCCTATAATGCCTGCCTGTGGCCCCTATAATGCCTGCCTGTGGCCCCTATATACTGCCTGTGGCCCCTATAATGCCTGCCTGTGGCCCCTATATACTGCCTGTGGCCCCTATAATGCCTGCCTGTGGCCCCTATATACTGCCTGTGGCCCCTATAATGCCTGCCTGTGTGCCCCCTATATACTGCCTGTGGCCCCTATAATGCCTGCCTGTGTGCCCCCTATATACTGCCTGTGGCCCCTATAATGCCTGCCTGTGTGCCCCCTATATACTGCCTGTGGCCCCTATATACTGCCTGCCTGTGTGCCCCCTATATACTGCCTGTGGCCCCTATAATGCCTGCCTGTGGCCCCAATATGCTGCCTGTGGCCCCATAAGCCTGCCTGTGGCCCCTATAATGCCTGCCTGTGGCCCCCATACGCCTGCCTGTGGCCCCCATATGCCTGCCTGTGGCCCCTATACGCCTGCCTGTGGCCCCATACGCCTGCCTGTGGCCCCCATACGCCTGCCTGTGGCCCCCATACGCCTGCCTGTGGCCCCCATACGCCTGCCTGTGGCCCATATACAGCTGCTTGAGCCCCTATACAGCTGTCTGAGCCCCCATATGCCTGCCTGTGGCCCCTAGTTATATACCTGCCTGTGTGCCCCCTAGTTATATACCTGCCTGTGTGCCCCTAGTTATATACCTGCCTGTGTGCCCCTATATACCTGCCTGAGCCCCTATAGCTATACAACCTGCCTGAGTGACCCTATATCTATATACCTGCCTGAGTGACCCTATACCTATATACCTGCCTGAGAGTGACCCTATGTCTATATACCTGCCTGAGAGTGACCCTATATCTATATACCTGCCTGAGAGTGACCATATATCTATATACCTGCCTGAGTGCCCCTATATTTATATACCTACCTGTCTAAGGGGACAATATACATTTACCTGCCTGACTGAGAGGGCATATCTATATACCTGTCTAACTGAGGGGACTTATACACCTATAATTAAGGAGTTACTGGAAATGTGAGGATTCTAAGATATTTGTGTCCAAATCTGCAGGGACGAGTATTGGCCGGGAGAAATCAGCATGAAGGTGTGAACCGGATGGAGAAGAAAAGGGCAAGTGAACGACGCTGATCAGAAATGATGTCTCCTGTGAGTCACTAAATGTAGCTGTAGTGTAATCCCTTATATTTCTGCAGAGCATCTACATACAACAAGTATATACCACTATCTGGTCACTATATGGCGGTGGTATATGTAATCAGAGCCTGTGTACAGCTGATAGTCACATATGGGGGTCACGTTTGGTCAGGGTCTGGCAGGATTATTTGAGCGTTAAGTAGTAATAGTTTTGGGTCTTGGTTTTGTAGGAGTGTTTTTTAGTAACAATCCTTCGTCTGGTAGATTTGCTCCATGTATCAGTGTATTATTCGGTGACTGTTACTTAGGGGTAATACACTCATACGGAGGGAAAAAGGTTTTAAAAAAGCAAATTTGTCATTGTGCAGTGACTGCTGAGGAGATGGACAGGAGCTATGTGGAATGTGCAGAAAATTAGTGACAGGACCTGGCGCAGGGGTGAGAGGAATTAGTGTGGGGGGGGGGCATTTTTGGGGGAGTGAGGGGGGGGCGCCATTGGCTGTACTTGCCTAGGGCACCAAAATGCCTTGTCCTGGCCCTGACCTAAGCCAATCAGGGTCTGCAATGGTGACATCACATTCAGAAGAAGAACACAGTAAACAGAAGATTAGAGAGACCCAGTAATAGAAGCTTCTATGTGGTGGTGTTGTTTCTATTCGACACAAATTTTATGTATTTTCCAAATCCGAGCCGAGACAAAATTTTTGCCGCGAGGTCGGTAAAAATTTGGGTTTGAGACATACGTTCATCTTCAGCTGCTTCCTTCAGTTTTGGCGGCCAGTCAATCAGTGCAGAGTAGAGAGGGGGGGTCAAAAACGTCACCACTGAGGGAGTAGGGAATTCATTGGCTGCTAAAATCACATGATCGTCTTATGTGTATGTCACTGTTTTTCCTATTGAACGCCATTTCGACTTTACTCTCTGTACTGGACACACTGCTACCTCTGTGTGCTTGTTTGCCAGCAGGCAGAAACACCATTTCCAAGTGATTTTTCACAGGAAAAGCTACTAGTTAGATTTGTCGGAGAGGTTGGGTGCGTAGGGAATCATACACATCAATAGTTAGGGAGTTTTGTATAGCTGTTGTGTAGTGTAAAGTTTTGTATAGCAGGCTGCATTTTTCCCATCATGATTCAGAGTGCCCAAAAGTTCATATCCCCTGTTTTGGGGGTCCAGCTACTGCAGAAGACACCAGCAACAAATCTGCCATAGAAAGATATGCAAATGTTGCAATGTTGCTTCCAGGGTTCTTCCATAAGACAGCGTTAACAGATATTCCTTAGAAAAAAAATCTATTTCTACTCCTATTTTTCAGTTGCAAAGTATAGGGATTCAAGAACACTTTTGATGTGCTGTCTTGCTGTCACGGTTCTTCCATAAGACCCCATTTCACAGATATTCCATAGAAAAAATTCTATTTCTACTCCAATTTGCCAGTTGCAATGTATACGGATTCAAGAAATCTTTTGATGTGCTGTTTTGCTTTCATAGATCTTCCATAAGACCTCATTTCACTGCTATTCTATAGAAAAAATTCTATTTCTAATCCTAGTTGCCAGTTGGAAATTACAGGGATTTAAGAACACTTGTGATTTGCTGTCTTTGGAGTACAGTTCTTCAATAAGAGACTTTGAACAAATCTTAACCTTTTTAATATTTATATTTTTGAACATGGAGCAAACAAGAGGTGGTAAGTGAGCAATGAGGGGTGTAGGACGTGGAGCTATAGAGGTACAATAAAAGGTACTCCTTCCAGTGTTCCGGACAACACACAAGCGAGCACATTGTCAGTCGCAGGACCGTCAGGCCTGTCATGACTTGGTCAGTTCCCTGTGAGCCTCATTCATGAAGAGCGACACCAATCTGTTCTTCAGTGGTTAACACACATCCAGAGCTTTTAACTCCTCTTCCTCTTAGTCGTGACCACAAATATTGTCATCAACATCATCAGTCCAAACTGAAGAAAACACAGGCCAAATGTCACCCAATAAACAGACAGGAGCACTAAAGATCCATCAGAGAGCTGCCGGAGGAGCCCCTAAATAGGGTCAGTGGCCAGCACGGCCAATTACCAGCGCGCTGGCCCTTTAAATTTGCAGGAGCCGTCGCGTGCGCGTCCCCGCTCCACAGGGCCGATACAAGGGCGCAGGGAGTCGGGAACGTGGACGGGTGAGTTATTAGACTCCGGGGGATGAGTGCGCCCACGGTCCAGCACCCGGACCGCGGTGCCTCTCGCCCCCGGCACTGGGAGAAGAGTGGTCAGACGGACGCGCCCGCAGCCTGCCCCACGGGCTGCAGCGCCATCTGTGACAGATGACACAATGCGGTTGGGGTCAGAAGGCATTTCAAAAGATTAAAAAGGGCCAAAGAGGATGATTTTGCTGTGGCCCAATTGCTGGTGCCCTCATAGGAGAAGGAATCTGGTCCCTCTCTTTCCGCTGGACTCACCATCTTTAAGGTGCCAAAATGATGAACACAAGAGGCAAAAGGCATGGAACCCTGTATATGTTCTCCAGACCCTTCCGTAAACATGGAGTTCTGCCTTTGTCAACATACATGCACATCTACAAGAAGGGCGACATTGTGTAGATTAAGGGTATGGGCACCATACAAAAAGGCATGCCACATAAATGCAATTATGGCAAGACTGGCAGGATCTACAATGTTACACAGCATACTGTGGGTATAATTGTGAACAAGCAGATCAAGGGTAAAATCCATGCCAAAAGAATCAACGTCTGTGTGGAGCACATTCGCTACTCCAAGGGCAGAGATAGTTTCCTTCAGCGCCTCAAGGAAATGAGAGGAAGAAAAAGGAAGCCAAGGAGAAGGGCACCTGTGTGGAACTGAAGCATCAGCCAGCTGAACCAAAAGAAGTTCACTTCGTCCGTACTCATGGAAAGGAACCTGAGCTCCTTGAGCCCATTCCCTACGAGTTTATGGCATAATGTCACAATATCCTTTGCAAAATATTCCATTGTTGCTTAAGCATAAGGATGCGATGGTGCTACGTAAGGCTTTTTCGATTTTTATATGCAGGGGCAAGCAATCTCATATAGGCAGAAATTTCTCAAGCACTACCCGGGTCTTGACTGTCTCCTGAGGAAAGCTCGAGGCCTTAGCTTACACTTCCGGCGTTCGCACCCCGCTTCGGCACGACTGCCAGCGTTGCAGATTCATCTGGACCTCCCTGTCAACTGTCTGATGTGCGATGTGGCAACACGCTGGAATTCCACCCTCCTCGCACTCCAGCGATTGTGGCAGCAGCGTAATGCCATTATGCAGTATGAAGTGTCACATGGCCTGACGATCAGTGGCGCAGACCTCGGGGTGTTGACCCATAGAGAGTGGAGACAGGTGAAGGATCTCTACATTTACTATTTTGCCATAGACAAACTTAAACTCTATCAGTTCTCAATCTATAAAACACTAAAATGTAACTTTTATTATGTATAACACTTAACCTCTATGCACACTATTTAAAAACCTGATTTCTAACCTCTCAATTTTTCCCTTCCTATTTCTGAAGGAATAACTCCCTTTCCATTATCAAGTCTGGTGGAACCCCACCTACTAGCAGGAAAACCTTATATATACAGTAATTTACTAACTCCAATAAGGGATCCCAAGCATCCTACTTGGCCAGTTGTCCCTAATCTAATGGACATAAAACATATAAGGCTTCCTTGTAACACCCTCTGCAGCGTGTGATACTTTGTAGACAGAGGTGAGAAATCACAATTTAAAATGTCATGCCTGACCTCCCCAACATGTTTCACCAGCTAAACTGGCTTCATCAGGGGTAAGAGGTCCGGTCACATGTGGTGTAGCTCACTTCCTTTTATATCCTCTTAGGTACACACCCTATTCAGGTGCTCACTAATTAGCCATCAGAGAATCCACAGAACCCATTCCCCCTTTTTGCTCTCCTACATGCATACTGATACCATGTACTGCCACTGACACCATGCTCCCAAAAACAACATTCCTCAGATACGTACACCATCTCTATAGCGAGCTTGCGCCCTATCTTACCATGCCGCCCGCGCCTGCGTGCTACCATGCCGCCCGCGCCAACTTCTCTTAAATTATTGTGTCTGCGTGGCTCACCTAGAACGGACTGAACAGAATAGATGTTACATTCCACAGCACACTACCAGCTTTATCACCTCCCATGAACCCCTTCTCCTCCATGTCTGATATGCATATTCATTGGGAATACATACTCAATTGTACTGTACACTATTGTCTTAATTTCTTCCCATAAACCACCTCTCCTCTGTATCTGATATACATATTCATTTTAATAAAGCTACAGGCCCTATGGTTAGCCTGCCCTCCCTCCTGCAACTTCACCTCCCACCTTCCCCATTAAAGATTCCCTTTGACAGGTCACGGCTAGCCACCTAATTCATCACGACACAATGGGAATATGCAGAAACATTAATACATTCGTGCTCCATTGTATTTATATACAGTGTATTGCATATATTGCATTCAAAATTAGCACAAAATCTATGCAGCGAGCAGTAACAATAAGTCTATACCTAAATAGATGTATACATCAATAGATGGCAATCTACTCCTGAACTGCATCTCACCATAGCAACACATTTTATTTTTTTTCTCTCCTCCCCCATCTTCCTCCTGTTTCTTCTGCCTCCACCTTGTCCCCCATTTTCCCTGTGTCTTGCAATGATGATAGGTATTAAGCACATGGGGCCACAGTTTCTATTTGATGGATTGGGATGTATGTGCGTTGTTTCTGTGCATGAAGAGCTTGTTGACAACTGAACTATATAATGTATACACTTATGTTGCTATGGTCATGTACTGACTTAAGCAAGGGGACACATCTGGCACAGTAGGATCTGAGTCCCTGGCGGTGTAGTATATTACTGATGGTAGCTTTTATTAGGTTGGTCCAAGCTCTCTGCAGGTCATTCACTAGGTGCCCACCGTGTGGTTCTGGGATTTTTGCTCACCGTTCTTGTGATTATTTTGACCCCACGGGATGAAATCTTGCGTGGAGCCCCAGATCCCCACGGGATGAAATCTTGCATGGAGCCCCAGATTGAGTGAGATTATCAGTGGTCTTATAAGTCTTCCATTTTCTAATTATTGCTCCCACAGTTGATTTCTTCACACCAAGCTGCTTGTCTATTGCAGATTCAGTCTTCCCAGCCTGGTATACGGCTACAATTTTGTTTCAGGTGTCCTTCGACAGCTCTTTGGTCTTCACCATAGTGGAGTTTTGACTGTGACTGTTTGAGGTTTCGGAACATGGTAACTGGCAGGAGTCCCATTTCTCTTTTCATATCAGGGCCCAAGAACTTCAAGGTATGCCGCTGCTTGCAAGCTGTGTACATGTGATATATGCAGTGGCAGCAAGAGCATCCCAACGGGGAAGATGGAGGTTCAGTTGGCAGGGGCGTAGTAATCGGGGGTGCAGCGGTAGCAGCCGCTATGAGGACCTGTATCTTGAGGTATCCCAAAAGCCCCTTTGACACATAAGAAGACACCGGTATTGGAAATGGCATATCGTAACTGGCAGGGGTGCCAATAGGGTAGTATTCCTGTCAGTGGCACTAATCAAAAAGGGGCCAAGTGATATGTTAAAAAATGGGAACTAGTAATGGGTGAGGGCCCCATTTGATTTAGCTGCATTGGGCTTTGAAATGGTTAATAGATTACTGACAGCAGCCCTGGCTACCACTGTCCCCCTATAACTATGGCCCTGTCAGCTGAACCTTTGTGTTCCCCATTGGGATGTTCTTGCTGTCACCACATATATCACATGTTCTTGGGCCTTGGAGAAAAAAGTAATAGGGGGCTCCTACCAGTTACCATGTGCCATTTCCAATACCGATGTCTTTTTATGTGTCAAAGGGGCCCCGTAGCAGCTGCTACCGCTGCACCTCTTATAGCTACACTGTCCTCATCTTTTCAGTTAGCCATTGAAAGAAATAAATTATTTTAGCCTGTGAATTTTTTTCTGTGACTCTTAGAGCCAAATTGTCTTCACTAAGTTGTACCACGAATCCATTTTACTCTTATGGAAGGTAATTGCGGCTTCTCCTTGTCATGGGGGCTGGCGAGGGTGCCGTTGCTCCCCACGGCCGCCCCCCTGCCCGCAAGGGGTCCGGCGCGGGTGCCGCAGCCGCCTGCGTCCAGCCCCTTGCTGCCCGGGTCTCAACGCCTGGTCTCTTACCCTTCCACGCTCCCGTGCTTCCTGCTTCTGCCTGTCCCGGCCGCCGCGCGTGCACCCGCTGCTAAGGGCGGGCGACGACTGGTCTGGATTTAAAGGGCCAGCGCACCAGTAATTTGTTTATTGCAGGCCGCTGGTCCTTTATAAGGTATATGCCCCCTGCACTCTCTGCCAGATTGTTGGTGTGCGTTTAGTGAGTCTTGAGAGAGTTTGGAGTTCCGTTTGATTACCCGTGTACCACTCCGTTCTGCTACATTTCCTGACCTTGCCTGTTTGCCGCCTGTCCTGACCGTCTGCCCGTTTCTGACCACGAACCTCTGCCGCCCGTCCTGACCTCCTGCCTGTCCCCGACTATGTCTCCGGATTACGATTCTGTAACACGCATTACCCCGGCCGCCATCGCAAGTCATGTCAGGGGTAGTGACCTGGTAGCCTCACGCCGCAGCAAGTCCATCCTGCTTTGCGGCGGGCTCTGGTGAATACCCGGGGCTACTTAGACTCCGCTCCCTGGTGTGGCTTAACTATCATCACTTGCGGTGGTCCAGCGAATCCACCAACCCATTACAGTACAATCTGGCCATGGATTCCGCCAGGGTACCTTTGCCCGAGCTTCGGGGCGTCTCGACGGCCGTCGTCCAGCAGAGTCAGCGTATTGACCAGCTCGCGGCCATGATGCAGAACCTTGCAGCCAGTCTACCTCCGCCTGCGGCTGCTGTCGCCACGCCAGCACCAGTTGCTCCTGCAGCCATTGCTCTTCCTGCTCCTGCACCGGGACCTTCTCTGCATCTGCCGCTCCCCTCACGCTATGATGGAGACCCGAAGAAGTGCCGTGGCTTCATCAGTCAATGCTCCATCCACATCGAGATGTTGGGACATCAATTCCCTACCGAGCGGGCTAAGGTGGCCTTTATAATTAGACTCTTATCTGATAAAGAATTGGCCTGGGCCACTCCGTTATGGTACCGAGGAGATCCGTTGACGGCGAATCTACAATCCTTCCTCCAGGGGTTCCGCACCGTCTTCGAGGAACCTGGCCGCATCTCCTCCACTGCCACAGCTCTGCTCCGTCTCTGTCAAGGTGACTCTACCGTGGGTCAGTATTCCATGCAGTTCCGCACCCTAGCCTCCGAGCTGGAGTGGAATAACGAGGCTTTGGTGGCGACTTTCTGGCAAGGTCTTTCTGGGCGTATCAAAGACGAACTCGCTGGTCGGGACCTGCCATCCGCTCTGGACGAACTGATTCAGTTAACCACCCGAATAGATATTCGGTTTGCCGAAAGACAACAAGAGCTCCGCCTCCAATGGGAGGTCGCCCGACCCGCCGGCTACTTCATCTGGCTCCTGTTTTCCAACGACCTCCACTTCCTCCGCCAATGGTTCCTGAGGACGAACCCATGCAGGTTGAGAGAGCCCACCTGACCCAGGAGGAACGCTCGCAGTGTCGTCAGAGGCAGCTGTGCTTCTACTGTGGCAGTTCGGCCCACTTCATTGGGGACTTTCCGGTGCGCCCGGGAAACACGTGCACCTAGGGCTCACAGGAGAGGCATCCCTAGGTGTCAGTGCGGCCTCTCCCCGTCTGACTATTCCCGTACTCTGTGGAGTTTCGCCGGACAGCACCTTTCAAGCCACCGCCTTCCTTGATTGGGGGTCTGCAGAAACCCATGTTCGTCTCCTCTGTGAGTGGCGAATGCCTTAAGGACGCTATTCGGTTCTGCACTGCGCCCCTCACTTTGCAGATAGGCGCCCTACACAAGGAGACCTGAAATTTCTTGTTCTGCCTCGCTCTTCTTCGGAGATCCTCCTGGGCCTTCCTTGGTTGCAAGACCATGCTCCGACCTTAGACTGGAACATGAGTGAGATTATCCGTTGGAGTCCCGCGTGCCACTCGCGATGCCTTCCTGTACTCCGTCCAGCTCTACGGCCCGCCTCTGTAAAGTCTACGAAGCCTTTGCCGTGTCTGCCCACTCCGTACTAGGATCTAGCCGACGTCTTTTCCGAAAGACAGGCCGAAACTCTGCCCCCTCACCGGCCTTTCGACTGTCCATTACCTGCAAACCCCGGGAGTACTCCCCCCCCGAGGCAGAGTCTATCCTCTTTCTGTCCCGGAGACTAAAGGGAATGTCTGAGTATATCCAGGGGAATCCCGTAAAGCTTCATACACAAGTCTTCCTTGCCTGCGGGGGCCGGGTTCTTCTTTGTCCCAAAAAGAAAGATGGTATCCCCCCAGCCCTGTATCGATTATCAGGGACTTAACAAAATTACTATAAAAAAATCGATACCCCCTGCCTCTGATCTTGGAGCTTTTTGATCGCCTGCATGGCGCAAACATTTTTTCCAAGTTGGATTTACGAGTTGCATACAACTTGATTCGTATCCGTGAAGGCGACGAGTGGAAGACGGCCTTTAATACCCGAGATGGCCATTTTGAATATCTCGTCATGCCATTTGGCCTCTGCAACGCTCCGGCGGTGTTCCAGAATTTTGTCAATGAGATCTTCCACAATCTCCTCTATGTCTGTGTCATCGTCTACCTAGATGACATCTTAATCTTCTCTCCTGATCTGGAAACTCACCGCCTCCAGGTCCGCCAGGTGCTCAAACGTCTCCATGACCACCAGTTATTTGCCAAACTGCAGAAATGCTTGTTTGAACACACCTCGTTGCCCTTCCTGGGGTACATCGTCTCGGATCAGGGTCTCCAGATGGATCCCTCGAAGCTGTCTGCGGTCTTACAGTGGCCTCAACCAGTGGGCCTTCGCTCTATCCAACGCTTTCTGTGGTTCGCAAATTATTACAGACGTTCGTCCCGCATTTCTCCACACTCGTGGCCCCCGCTGGTGGCTCTTACAAAGAAAAATGCCAACCCTAAATCCTGGCCGCCAGAAGCCCAAGAAGATTTTGATCGCCTTAAGTCTGCTTTCGCTTCTGCTCCAGTTCTGTCTTGCCCTGACCCGCAGCGTCCGTTTGTCCTAGAAGTGAACGCCTCCTCTGTAGGTGCAGGCGCTGTTCTCCTTCAGAAGTCCTCCTCTGGGAAACTGCGTACTCGCGGCTTCTTCTCAAAAACCTTCACCCCAGCCGAAAAGAATTACACAATCAGTGATCGCGAATTACTGGCCAATAAGTTAGCCCTAGAAGAATGGTGGCACCTGCTGGAGGGGGCTCGCCACCCCATCGATATCTTCACCGATCACAAAAATCTTCTTTATCTGCAGTCTGCTCAATGACTGAATCCTCGGCAAGCCAAGTGGTCACTAATTTTCGCCCGCTTTGATTTTCTTCTTCACTTTTGGCCCGCTGCGAAGAACGTCAGAGCAGACGCCCTCTCTAGATCCTCGGACACAGTGGGCTTGGAGCCGCCTTTGCAGCACATAATTCCTCTAGAATGACTCCTCATGGCAGCTCCCATGGACCTTCAACATCTACCCCCTGGGAAGACCTACATACGCCCTGCCATGCGGCCTCGTATCCTGAAGTGGGGACATGCCTCACGAACAGCTGGTCATCCTGGAGTCCATAAGTCCCTGCAACTAATTGCTCATTATTATTGGTGGCCCACCCTCGCTCAAGATGTTAGAAACTTTGTCCTGACCTGTACCTCCTGTGCTTGTAATAAGGTCCCTCGTCTCAGACCCGGGGGTCTGCTTCAGCCTCTCCCGGTGCCAGAAAGACCTTGGTCCCATGTGGCCAGTTTGTTCCTCTGCATGGGTTGCCCTCTGCCCCCAGGCTGGCCCAGCACTTCTTTCACCACATTTTTCGGTTACACGGTCTCCCATTGCATATCGTCTCGGATAGGGGGGTCCAGTTTGTTTCGAGATTCTGAGGGGCTCTATGTGGTCAGTTGCAGGTTCAGCTAGACTTCTCGTCTGCATACCACCCTCAAACTAATGGGCAGGTAGAGAGATTTAACCAAGTTTTAGGCACCTACCTACGAGATTTCGTATCCGCCAGTCAGGATAACTGGTCTGACCTAATCCCCTGCGCGGAATTCTCATATAATTCCCTAGACTCGGAGTCCGCTGGAGCCTCTCCTTTTTTTATTGTGTTTGGGTTACACCCCCGCCCGCCTCTCACTCTGGCTACCTCGTGTCATGTTCCTGCCATGGATGCCCAAGTGCGTGACATCAAGGCACTCTGGCAAGTCACACGACAGGCCCTTCTACAGGCCTCCATGCTGACAGGTACCGTAGACCTCCGCCCATATTTAAACCGGGTGAGAGTTTGGTTATCTGCCAAATATATTCGTTTCAAGGTGCCCATTTATAAGTTAGGCCCTAAGTATTTGGGCCCTTTTGTTGTACTATGGCAACTGAACCCGGTATCCTACAAGCTCCGCTTGCCTCCCACTCTTCGTATCCCGAACACCTTCCATGTTTCTCTCCTCAAGCCTGTTGTGCTGAACCGCTCCTCCCGTGGATCTGTCTCGCCTTCGCCTGTGGCCAACGCTGATAACATCTTTGAGGTCAAGGAGGTACTGGCGGAAAAAACAGTGAGGGGGAAGCGGTTCTTTCTGATTGACTAGAAGGGGTTCGGGCCTGAGGAGCGTTCGTGGGAACCCGAGGCCAACCTGTCTTCTGACCTCCTCTCTAAATTCTGAGCAAAGAGGGGGAGACCTAAATGGGGGCAGTACTGTCATGGGGGCTGGCGCAGGTGCCGTCGCCCCCCGCGTCCAGCCCCTTGCTGCCCGGGTCTCAGCGCCTGGTCACTTACCCGTCCACGCTCCCGTGCTTCCTGCTTCTGCCTTGTCCTGTCCGCCGCGCACGCACCAGCTGCTTAGGGCACGCACGCGACGACTGGTCTGGATTTGAAGGGCCAGAGCACCGATAATTTGTCTATTGCCGGCCGCTGGTCCTATATAAGGTACACACCCCCTGCACTCTCTGCCAGATTGTTGGTGTGCGTTTAGTGAGTCTTGAGAGAGTTTGGAGTTCTGTTTGATTACCCGTGTACCAGTCCATTCCGCTACGTTTCCTGACCTTGCCTGTTTGCCGCCTGTCCTGACCGTCTGCCCGTCTCTGACCACGAACCTCTGCCGCCCGTCCTGACGTCCTGCCTGTCCCCGACTACGTCTCCGGATTACGATTCTGTACCACGCATTATCCCGGCCGCCATCACAAGCAAGTCAGGTCAGCGGTAGCGACCAGGTAGCCTCACGCTGCAGCAAGTCCATCCCACTTTGCGGCGGGCTCTGGTGAATACCGGGGGCTACTTAGACTCCACTCCCTGGCGTGGCTTAACTGTCATCGCTTGCGGTGGTCCAGCGAATCCACCAACCCGTTACACTCCTCACCTGTGTTAGCATAAAAATTAACCTGAACATCATCTCCCAATAACTTTATTGGGGATCTGCGTTTGGTTTGGCGTTCAGCCTGAACATCTCCAAATTCAGGGTTCGGCCCGAACTCTAATTTTTTTGTGCTTGCTCATCACTACTTCTGTTACCTGAAACAACCTACCAGGACCTTCTTGATTCACTCCCAGCCCATCTAGGTGCTGTTTGTGCTGTCCCCTCAAATGCCTGGCCTTGACCTGATAGATGATGCCTGCAACTGTCCCCTCCCAGCTAGGTGAAGAGGGAAAAATACACAATTGCACCATCTTTTTTATAGAGCTGACTGTTAGATTTAAATTACATCAGTGTATGGCTCCATTCAGGCTTCAGTCATTTTAATGTTTCATAATCCTATTATTGTGTTTGATAACAGTGCATTTCTAATGTGAGTAAGTAAACAGGCTGTTATGTACAAGCTCTTGTCAGCAGGTAGCATGTGTTTGTATCTGCACGGCTCATAAAACTCCCTATGCCAGCATGGCAATCTCCACAAGGACAAACCTTTACCCCCAAGAGCGATATCGCAGATCTGCCCAGCCAGCCAGCTGTGTACTGATGAGGAGCAAGTACCCTGAGATAGCTGTCCATAGATGGATTACTCTTCATTTTGAAGGAGATTTTGGTTTGTCCTTATCCATTCTCATATTTCAAGGCTCTTTAATGTGTCGGACTTACAGGGCAACTACTTCCAATAGGTGACACTAGAGAGGCAACGTTCTTCCTAGTAGAGAAAAGCTTTATTCAATATTGTTTTTCCCAGGGAGCATTTCATGGTTTATTAGACTTTGTATGCCAGCTTGGCAGTCTCCACAAGGAGAATAATTGCTCTCCCCTTTCCTTATAGTTCTATGAACAATTACTATTATTGTTTTTATTGGCACAAAATTATTTATTTGTCAGATTCCTAAAATTCCTATTTAAAGAACCGTAATGAGTGTAAGAAGTCTTGGGCTCCCATGTGGGGATATACAGATTTGCCCAGAAATTACTTCTCATCTTGTGAAGTAGTGATACTGTATGTAAGGATGGTGAAAACGTTGTATCTAAAGAACTGTGTAGGAATCCAAAAAGTCTGTGTATGGTCCTTCTTGCAGTTATCAGAGAAAGACATGGGACTGAGAACTGTAAAAAGTTATGTTGTAGCCATTGGCTGACAAGAGATTACCAAAAGGGAATAAAGGTAGAATGTAGGTGTCTCATCACTATCTAGTTCCCTCCTATTGCCTGGGAGACCTTTAACCCCTTACCACCAGAGCCAGTTTTGACCTCCCTGGCAGAGCCTTATTTTTTAAATCTGACATGTGTCATTTTATGTGAGAATACATTTTTGGTCCATACAGTCCTTGTTTATTTGTGAAAAAAATCAAAATATGAAAATTTAAAAAAAGTTCAAAAATGTCTGCATGCAAGAAAGATAGTTATTCCACAAAAACTAGTTTATAACTAACTACCATATGCCTGCTGTAGGTTGGCATAATTTTTTTAAACTTTAAAAAAAAAAATTTAGGACATTACGGGGCTTAGAAATGTAGTAGTAATTTTTCACATTTTCAAGAAATTTTGCAACATAGGTTTTTTTAGGGACCAGTCCGGTTATGACGTGGCTTTGGGGGTTTTGTATGTTAGATACTCCCATAAATGACTCCATCTAAGAACCTAACCCTTTAGAGTATTCAAAACAGCATTTAGAAAGTTTATTAACCCGTTAGGTAATTCACAGAAAATAAAGCAAAGTGGAGGGGAAATTTCAAAATGTCTCTTGTTTTGCAGATTTTCAGTTTTCATCCATTATTCACTGAAACATGGTACATGTGTCCAGGTAAATGCAACTCAAAAATGATTCCCCCAATTCTGCCGCTTTTAGAGATATCCCTTATGTGGCCCTAGTGTACTATTTGGCTCAACCACAAGCCTCAGAGTAGGAGGAGCACTTATTGGACTCTGGGGTCTCAGTTTCATTATGTTTTCATTTAGGCACCATTACAGGTTTGCAGACCCTAAGGTGCTAAAACTTAATAAACATCCCTAAAAATGCCCCATATTGGAAACTACACCCCTTAAGGAATATATCCAGAGGTGTAGTGACTATATCGATCCCATGCATTTTCACAATCCTGGAAAAAATACATACCCGAAATTTGTTATGCAATTTCTTCCATGTTTGGCAATACCCTACATGCGGGTGAAAATTGCTGTTTGGCCGCATGGCAGGTTACACAAGGGAGGGATCACTATTTGGCTTTTGGAATGCAGTTTTTTGTGGGGTCATGTTGCATTTTCAAAGCCCCTAAAGTACCAGAACAGGTGAAACTTTCCAGAAGTCACCCCATTTTGGATTCAGCACCCCTCATGGTTCTCATCTAGGGTTGTATTGTGCATTTTGGGCGCACAATTGTTCCATAGTTTTTTTTTAGCATTGGGCCATGAAAATGGAGGGGAAAAATGCAGTTCCACCAATGTTTTTTGGGCTTTATTTTTACAGCATTCACCATGCGGTTTAAGTGATATGATAACTTTACTATGCGGTCGGTACAATTACAATGATATACATTTTATATAGTGTTTTATGTTTTATTATTTTTACACAATAGAAATGTGTTTAGAAAAAATTGTGTTTTTATGTCGTCAAATTCTGACAGCCCTAACTATTTTTACTTTTCTGCATACAGAGCTGATTATGGGCTTTTTTATGCAAGATGAGTTGACGTTTTTGATTGGTACCATTATGGGGTTCATATAACGCTTCTTTCGCGTTTTATCAAAGTTTTTGTGAGGTGTTTTGAACAAAATACAGCAATCCTGGTAGTGATTTTTATTCTTTATTTCGGTCACCGTGTGGTAAAAATGACATACTATCTTTACTCAGCAGGTCGATACGATTACAGCGATACTCAATTTGTATTTTTTTTTTATGTTTTACTGCTTTTATACAATAGAAACACTTATTCAAAAGGGAAAACATGTTTTTGTATCTCCATAGTCTGAGAGCCATAACTTTTTTACTTTTCTGTGTACGAAGATGTGTATGGGCTTGTTTTTTGGGAGATACAAGCTTATTTTTTTTTGCCATTTTTATTCATATTATTTTTTGAGGAAAAGGCTTTTTTATCAGTTTTAAATCCGTTTTTTGGAAGGCAATGGTGAAGAAAATACTGCAATCCTAGTAGAGTATTTTTTATTTATGTTCTTTTTAACAGCGCTCACCATGCAGTATCCATGATAGGTTAGTTTTACTCTGTGGGTCGATACAATTACGGTGCTACCCAATTTATACAGTTCTTTTTAAGTTGAAGCATTTTAAAAAAAAAGTGTTGTTATTGAGTAAAACAATACTTATGCATCTCTGTCTTCTGGTCATAACTTTTTTATTTTTCTGTATGCAGATCTTTGAAAGGGCTTTTTTGTGAGATAAACTGATGTTTTTATTGGTACCACTCTAGCATTCACATGGAAACTACAATTCTGTGACATTTTTTTTTTTTTAATTTATTTTTTTACGGCGTTCACATTGAGGGTTAAATAATAGGGTAGGTCATTGCACACACAGCAATATCAAATATGCGTACTTTCTTTATTTTCTGGGGTGATTGGCATTTGTAAAAGGGAAAAGGGAGGTGAACATGCTTTTTATTGTATTTTTCGTGTTTGTGTTTTACTTTTTTCACTTTTTAATTTTTTTTTTTTTTTACTTTTCCCCACTGCGGACTTGTAGCAGATCACTGTTACAAGGGAGATCAGTACATAGCAGAACTGCTTTGTACTGGTCTCCATGATGACTGGATGGCCAGGCATTACAGAGGAGCGATGCAAGAACCCTGGGCTTACCATGCAACCCAATACTTGCATAAGATGGCCAGGGGAAATGATATTAAGGCTGATCTAGCCACCTTTGAAAGTATTGCTGCATGGATATTATGGTCAAAGGAAAAATTGGCATATCTGCTTACCCCATTTCTGACCAGAAAAGCTCAAAATGCCTATTTTGACCTGGAACTTAAGGCTGCACAGGACTGTGATCAACTTAAAACATATGTCCTGGCTCGGTTTGGGGGTTACCATAGTGGTCCGAGCCCAGACAGTACACATGTGGTCATATGATCATCACTCCCAAATGTATGATCTAGCCCATTTGACCAGGGAAGGGCTATAACCCGAGGAGCTATGCACACTTAATGTAGTGCAATGGGTCATTCTGGACCAGAACTTGAGAACTCTGTCACTGACACTGTGGAAATGGATAAGCCACACTGACCAATGGGTGGACCTCATGGAGAGATACTCTGTGGTGGGTCTACAAGAAATCCCTCAACGCCTGCCCTCTGTCGACCGGATGCCAGCACCTTCAGAAGTACCTGGTAATACTGTTCCAGGGACCAAATGGCCAGACCGGGACTGTGACTTCAGGGAGGTTTGTGCCACATGGGGATGGACTAAGTAGTGAATAATTGTGATGTTACCATTGCCATCAATTGGGTCATATTGCCATGAACTGTCCTATGAGTTCCGAATCAATGCAATGTAATGCTGCATTTCATAGAAGAAACTTGTTTACGCAGGTGGTGTGTACTGCTACTATACATATATGTACACCAATACCAAATGGGGAAAGTTTAAAAGTTTTGTTGGATTCAAGCAGTGTAGTCACCCTCATAAAAGCTGACCGGGTTATTTCTCCTAACACCCTATTAGGCACATTCACCAATTTATATGCATGGGGACATTTTAGTTTGTTTGGGCCAGTGTGTTTGTGCCAGTGTCGCATAAGGTAGAGTTAGTACTGCCATTAGCCTACAAGGTAATCCTGGGAAGGTATTTTCCCCATTTATGGGAGTTGTGGAGCCACAGTATAAAATGCCCTGAACGAGTCAGCGAACCCCAACGGAGTGAAGACAGTCGGCCACCTGATAGACCCCTCAGATTTCCAATTAAGTATAGGAGAGATGACTTCCAGAGTAAGAAACTGATGGATCCGTCACTCACCCAGGCATGGGAAAATGTTGAGGTGGTTAATGGAGAGCCTTTTTTTTAACCTGGCACCAAGCTGTCTTTTTCATACATGGCCCAGAAGCATTAATTACTTAATCAGGTGGACACAAAAGGGAATGAAGTGATCCAGCAGAAGCACTATAGGAGGACTGCTTTGGATCTTGCCCATGGACACCGTATGAGCATCCATTTGTGTGTCTAGAAAATCACTGAATGGATCTTGCAGAGATTTTTTTTTATTCAGGGATGGTTGGTGAGGTCCAAAAGCATTGTGAATCACTTCCTGAGTGCCAGCTTTCTTCCCCCTATGCCACACTTTGAAACTTGACATATAGAAACGCTTGTATCAACTGGGTTGCGTGGTAGAAATCTAGCAAAGTTTTATTGTAGACATCTAAAAGCAGTTAAATATAAAGACAATGCTGTCTAGGCAGAACTAGGGCTAGTAATAGGCAGGTGAAGTATAGTATCAGTTGTATCGTACATACTATCCAATGATGCCAAAATTGTTAAAACATAACTTTTAGATGGCTAGATGATGAAGTACCGAGTGTAGGTGAGGTTGCGCTTCAAGTTAAGGCCTACCTCAATCTTGAAAGAATCGAGGTCGAACTGACTAAACTAACACTTACGGACAAATTCTTCGCCACTTGGAAACCTTTCATCGAAGCATTTATGCCCCCCGAGGAGATTTGGAAACTCGTCTTCCCCTTTAGACTTTCTAAGTGGTACCTAGAGGGTGTACTGTCCGACTCTCTAGGCCGACTACAACTCCCTCCCACTTGGACCCCAGATGAAGCCGCCACCCCACCACCTCCCACACGTTCTGGAGAGAACCATTCATAGAGCCCAAATTGCGAATGTCCTCTCGCTAGAGACATTGCTATTATCCTGTTGTGTGAACATATTGCACTCGATGAGAATGAAAAAATACGCTTTTTTACTCTCCCACACCCCATTAGCCCCTTGTTAGTGTGTATTGTTGTTATTGATGTGTCTGTATGGTTCTATTCCCCGATGCTAGAAAATATATGGTTTCTACTGTTTTGCTCTGATGTTTGACATGATACAATGTTATAGACATTTTATACTGACATGTGTATTTGTTAATTAAGCAGAATGTCACTTTATTATGAAACCAATAAACATATGTTTAAAAAAAACAAAAAAAACATAACTTTTAATATTAACAGAAAAAAAATCACCTTACAGAAACCCTAACCCTAAATGAATACGTCCCT
>JAODAL010030713.1:0-49520 GCA_025379985.1 Phyllomedusa bahiana
CCCGGAATATTTTCATCACAAATTCTTAAAAAGACTGCTGGGGTATTGCACGGGACCAAAAGGCATGACGAGGTATTCAAAGTGACAATCCCATGTGTTAAAAGCAGACTTCCACTCATCCCCCTCTCTAATGCAGATGAGGTTGTAAGCCCCCACAGGTCCAATTTGGAGAAAATCTGTGCTCCACGAAGCCGGTCAAACAGTTCTGTGATCAACGGCAAGGGATATCGGTTCTTCACAGTGATTTTATTAAGTCCCCGATAATCGATACAAGGCCGCAGGGAGCCATCTTTCTTCTGCACAAAGAAGAATTCTGCCCCAGCCGGAGAGGAGGACTTGCGTATGAACCCCTTCTGGAGGTTTTCCCGAATGTAGGTTGACATGGCTTGGGTTTCCGGCACCGTCAGAGGGTAGACCCTGCCCCTGGGAGGACTGGTTTCCGGTAGTAGGTCAATCGGGCAGTCGTAGGGGTGATGAGGCGGAAGGGTCTCGGCATGCTTCTCAGAGAAGACATCGGCATAATCCTGGTATTCCGTGCGCAGACCTGGCTGAGGGCAGGAGGACGGTTGGGAAGAAACAGAGTGCACCGTGCGTGGTGCCACCAGGCAAAGATTCCAGCAGTCAGGACCCCAACGCACGACCTCGCCTGTCTTCCAATTGAGTGAAGGGGCATGGCGCTGCAGCCACAGAAGCCCCAACAGGATCGCTGAGGAAGATCGCGGCAGCACATAGAAGGAGATTTTTTCCTTGTGCAAGACCCCCACGTGGAGGGACACCGGCTTGGTCCTGTACTGAATGGCATCAGCAAGGAGCTCCCCTGTGACCGAGGATATCACCAACGGCTTCTCCAGACCAACCACTGGAAGCAGATACCGGGACACCAGGACGGCATGGATGAAATTCCCGGCAGAAACGGAGTCCAGGAAAGCAGGAGCCTGGGATACAAGTCCCGAGTCAGTTGTGATCTCCACAGGCATAGTAAGGCATGGAGAGGATGAGTTCTCACCTAGGAATTCCTCTCCAACATGGCCTAGGTGTGGACGTTTCCCGGACGTTGGGAACGAAGCGGACAGCTCCTACGAAAATTATCCGGGCTGGCGCAGTACAGGCACAGTTTTTCAGTACGACGTCGGGACAACTCCTGCTCAGATATGTTTGCCTGATCCACCTGCATGGGCTCTTCCCCCAGATGATAGAAGAAGCGGCAGTGGCTGCCTCTAGAACACCGGGGCCAGGAGTGCGCCGTCGGTCACACCAGTTCACGTTCTTGACGAACCTCCTCTTGCCTCTCGGCGAAGCGTACATCTATGCGGGTGGCCAGGTGGATCAATTCACTTAAGGAAGACGGCAGATCTCTTGCTGCAAGGGCATCCTTAACCCTGCTGGAAAGGCCTTTTTTAAATAGGGCGGCGTCATTCCAGGACAGCTCTGATGCCAGGGTGCGAAACTGTACCGCATAGTCTCCGACCGAGGATTCGCCCTGGCACAGGTTCAAAAGTGCCGTCTCTGCAGAAGATGCCCGCACTGGCTCCTCGAAGACACTGCGGAATTCTGAGAGGAAGGCCTGCAGGTCCACAGTCACCGGATCACTCCTGTCCCTTAGGGGTATAGCCCAAGCCAAGGACTTCCCGGACAGCAAACTGACCACGAACGCCACCTTCGAATGCTCAGTGGGGAACTGGGCCACCATTAATTCAATGTGCATGGAGCACTGGGTAATAAAGCCTCGACAGCTTAGGATCCCCCTCGAACTTGGATGGCAACGGTAGTTGGAGCTTGGGACCCCCTGTTGCTGGCGGAACAGCTGACGGAGGCGTAGGCACAGGTGGTGATGGCTGCTGCTGATTATTAGCCAAGAACTGCTGCAACATGGAGGTCAGCTGGTTCAGTTGCTGAGCTTGTTGCGCATTCTGCTGCAACTGCTGAGCTACGATAGTGGTGATATCCGCGTCACCAGGCAGGGGTAGCTCGGCGGGATCCATGGCCAGATCTTACTGTCACGGACGCGGTCGTGGATCCACTGGACCGCCGCAAGCGGTGGTGGAGACCACGCCAGGGAGCGGAGTCTAAGTAAGTCCCAGTTTTCACCAGAGCCCGCCGCAAAGCGGGATGGACTTCCTGCGGTGGGAGTCTACCAGGTCGCTACCCCTGACATGACTTGCTTGCGGTGGCAGCCGAGGTTAGCGTGGTACAAAATCGTAAGGCAGGCTCATAGTCGGGGACAGGCGATAAGGTCAGGGCAGGTGACAAAGGTTCGTGGTCGTAGGATGTAGGCAAGAAGGCTCGGTACACGGAATATAGACAAGACTAGAACTAACGCTAGGCAACAGTAGGCAAAGGGGCACTAAAGATCCGGCGGCTAGTGTGCGGAAGCGCACAGGTAATATAGAGGCAGCGCCCGGTAATTAGCCAATTACCAGCGCGCTGGCCCTTTAAATTTCACAGAGCCGGCTCTCGTGCGCCCTAGAGAGCTGGGACGCTCGCTCCAGGCAGCAGGAGGATGTGGACAGTCAGGAGCGCGGCCGGGTGAGTATTGGCACGCTGGGGGACGAGTGCGCCCGTCGCCCAACACTCGGGCAGCGGCGGCACTCGCTCCCGAAGCCGGGGCACCGGCAGGGTTGCGAAGGCGCCTGCAGCACGACTTGCGGACTGCGGCGCTATTCGCAACAACACAATAATGGTTTAAAATCCTGCAGCCCCCCCTGTTCAAGAAGGCACATGTGCAGGCCCATCTGAAGTTTGCCAATAAACACCTGGATGATTCTATGAGTGATTGGGAGAAGGTGCTGCGGTCGGATGAGACAAAAAATTTAGCTCTTTGGCATTAACTCAACTCGGCGTGTTTGGAGGAAGAGAAATGGTGCCTACGACCCAAAGAAAACCATCCCCATTGTCAAGCATGGAGATGGAAGCAGTATATTTTGGGGGTGCTAAGGGCACAGGATTACTTCATTACATCAATGGGAGAATGGATGGAGCCATGTATCATAAAATCCTGAATGACTGCCGTCTTCCCTCAGCCAGGACATTAAAAATGTGTCATGACTGGGTCTTCCAGCAAGACAATGACCCAAAACATGCAGCCAAGGCAACAAAGGAGTAGCTCAAAAAGAATTACATTAAGGTCATGGAGTGCCCTAGCCAATCTCCAGACCTTAGTCCCATAGAAAACTTATGGAGGGAGTTGGAGCTCCAAGTTGCCAAGTGACAGCCTCAAAATCTTAATGATTTAGAGATGATCTGCAAAGAGGAGTGGACCAACATTCCTCCTGTCATGTGCGAAAACCTAATCATCAACTACAAAAAACATCTGACTGCTGTGCTTGCCAACAAGGGTTTTGCCACCAAGTATTAAGTTTTGTTTGCCAGAGGGATCAAATGCTTATTTATCACTGCAAAATGCAAATAAATTGATATAATTTATACAATGTGATTTTCTGGATTTTATTTTGGATATTCTGTCTCTAAATTTTAAAATTTACATACCCTTAAAATTATAGACTGTTCATGTCTTTGTCAGTGGGCAAACTTACACAATCAGCAAGGGATCAAATAATTATTTCCTTCACTGTATGTGTATCAATTGAAAAAACTATGTGGACTGACTGTTAAATGGTTGAATGGACAGACAGCAAGGTAGATGACAGCAGGCGCACAGTTGATGATAACACCACAAGTGAGGTCAATCAGGAAGCAAGATAATAATAAATGATAACTAACCCTGAGAATTAACATTTTCAGAAGCTTTTCCTAAACCTAATATCTGACCCAACACCAAGACCACTCTAACTATAATCTATCCCTTAAGCTAACCCTAAAAATATCTCAATGCTACAATTTACCCTGAAACAGAGCTCCAAACTGAATGCAAACACTTAACAGATTGCTAGACAAACTCTCAAGACAGAACAATCTTTTAGAAAGTGCTATACTATAATTTAACCTAACATGACTAGACATGAGACATTAAAGGTGTACTCATGTATTCACAGAGAGATGGTAAAACCTCTTTAAAGATACTGTAAACTTGACATAAGTCAAACTAAGACACAAAGGAACAGAGCTCTGCTATCAATATGCTTTCATACTGTCAAACCAGAAACGTTCATAAAGAGACTATCCATTAGCCAATTCCACTCAACCTGCAAAGGCTGTGCAACTTGGTCAGTTGATATGCACAGAACATGAACAATTGCCATGTAATCACTCCAAGCATACAATGAAGAAGATATATATAGTGTGGAGAACCCTTGCTGATTTGCTGATCATAACATACAGTTCTGTATACAGTACTATATTGAGAAAATGTAAACCTGTGTTTTTTTTACTTTATATACCTACTTTTTATGCTTTTTAGCTAACATTTATACAGCCTTTTTATGTTTATAAACTATCTGTGGGTCATAATAGCAAGGGCAGGACTTTTAAGATCTTCCACTTATGGACTTGCCTTAAAGCATGTCTGTGGATTTACACACAAAGCATTTTTGGAAAAATGGCACTGCATATTTTTTGTGCAATTTTTTGAGTCAAAACTAGGGGTGGCATGTATTAATGAGGCTGTGCCAGTATTCTGGCATGATTAGAGCCCATAAATCTGGTGTAGCCCTGTTCTATAGATGTTTGAACAGTCATATGCCCAACTTTGGTGTATTCTGCACCAGGCTCAACACTTTTCAATGTGCCAAAGATGTGGGGGCATGTTGTACGAGATTCATAGGATTAATCACATTTA
Source organism: Phyllomedusa bahiana (assembly GCA_025379985.1). Classification (NCBI taxonomy): domain Eukaryota; kingdom Metazoa; phylum Chordata; class Amphibia; order Anura; family Hylidae; genus Phyllomedusa; species Phyllomedusa bahiana. The sequence continues at coordinate 4,736 of JAODAL010030713.1, forward strand.
TGAATGTAGAATGCCAAAAGAAGGCGCATAACTGTCAGAACAGCCAGACCAAGTTAAAAGTGGTCTGACTGAGATCAAAGTTGCCGTAGATTAACTAGATTTGGCAAAAAAAAACAATTGTTTCTTAGCTTCTACCACTAAAATAATAAAAAGCAATTTATGATAATTATCAAACTAGATAAAATTAAATAATATAAAATTAATAATAAATTATATAATTTAAAATTAATATTAAATTATATAATATCCAAATATATTTTTATTATAAAAAAAAACGAAAAGCAAATCAATGAACTACTTAAATCTCTTTTACTGTATCACAAAGCAAGATCATTACCATAGGTTTCATTCACTGACATGCAGTTCCTATGGCTTTTCTTTTATTTCTAGCCTGCTGTCATGTATTTACTGTACTCACTGATAATACTATAACAATGGGATTTAGGGCTTGTTCACACGACGCTTGTGTGATCTGTTTTACGGATCCGCAAAACGGATCTAACGATTGTCAGTGTGATTAACATTGCGTTCAATGGCAAAAGCGCATTGCTGTTCTCACGGGAGATCGGCGATGCGCTTTTAAGGGCTCTCCTGCACTGCGCTTTTCGGAACCGCTTTAAGAATTGACATGTCAAGTGAAAGGCCATAGGAGATAATGGAGTCTGGCACCTGTCCAAAAGCGCTCCACACTCCGGGTACATATCAGCAGCGCTTTGCATCCTGAAAGCGGATGCGAAAAGTGCAGTGGGCTGCTGGACGGGGGATCGGAGGTGAGTGGCGGCGGCTGGATGGACGGGGGATCGGAGGTGAGCGGCGGCTGGATGGACGGGGGATCGGAGGTGAGCGGCGGCTGGATGGACGAGGGATCGGCGGTGAGCGGCGGCTGGATGGACGAGGGATCGGAGGTGAGCGGCGGCTGGATGGACGAGAGATCGGCGGTGAGCGGCGGCTGGATGGACGAGGGATCGGAGGTGAGCGGCGGCTGGACGGTGAGGTGCTGCATGGGGATGGATAGATGGATAGGTGAGGTGCTGCAGTGGGATGGATGGATGGGGAGGTGCGGTGCTGCAGGGGGATGGATGGATGGATGGGTAGGTGAATTGCTGCTGGGGGATGGATGGATGGATGGATGGATGGATGGATGGATGGAGAGGTGAGGTTAATTGCTGCTGGGGGATGGATGGATGGGGAGGTGAGGTGAATTGCTGCTGGGGGATGGATGGATGGATGGATGGGGAGGTGAGGTGAATTGCTGCTGGGGGATGGATGGGGAGGTGAGGTGAATTGCTGCTGGGGGATGGATGGATGGGGAGGTGAGGTGTATTGCTGCTGGGGGATGGATGGATGGATGGATGGGGAGGTACGGTGAATTGCTGCTGGGGGATGGATGGATGGGGAGGTGAGGTGAATTGCTGCTGGGGGATGGATGGATGGATGGGGAGGAGAGGTGAATTGCTGCTGGGGGATGGATGGATGGGGAGGGGAGGTGAATTGCTGCTGGGGGATGGATGAATAGATGAATGGGGAGGGGGGTGAATTGCTGCTGGGGGATGGATGGATGGGGAGGGGAGGTGAATTGCTGCTGGGGGATGGATGGGGAGGGGAGGTGAGGTGAATTGCTGCTGGGGGATGGATGGATGGGGAGGTGAGGTGAATTGCTGCTGGGGGATGGATGGATGGATGGGGAGGAAGGGGGAATTGCTGCTGGGGGATGGATGGATGGGGAGGGGAGGTGAATTGCTGCTGGGGGATGGATGAATAGATGAATGGGGAGGGGGTCAATTGCTGCTGGGGGATGGATGGATGGGAGGGGAGGTGAGGTGAATTGCTGCTGGGGGATGGATGGATAGATGGGGAGGAGAGGTGAATTGCTGCGAGAGAGAGAGAGAGAGATATTTTTGTATCCGGAAAGCGGATCCGTAAAACGCAACTCAAAAACTATACAATACGGATCCAAATAAAGTATCAACTGTTGCGTTTTTCGGATCCGCTTTCCGGATGAGCTTTTCACTCCTCAAAAACGGATCCGTAAAAAGGATCAAAAACGTCGTGTGAACAAGCCCTTATGGTAGAGGCTGTATTGGTTTTCTAATTTTATATTATTTTATTTACTATTAATTTTATAATATATCATTTAAAAATAATTTTATATTATTTAATTGCACATTAATTTTATAATATTTAATTAGAGATTCATTTTATATTATATAATTTGAAATTAATGTTATATTAGTGGAAAATTACTTTATTCTTTTCCGGACCAACCATAGAGCTTACTATGCGGCATAGATAGGCTTCGCACCAGGATTTCACCTACGATGTGCCATGTATGAACCACAGTAGGACAGGTTCATACATACTGGCGCATTCTACACTGCTCTAAAGCTATTTAGAACTGTTGTGTCTGCACCTAGGTCACACGTCACCCTGATTTCTACAGATGGTTTTTAAATCTGAAAACAGTCTGTAAAACCGACTGAAAAACCTGCCGTGGGGACAAGCCTTTGGAGCCTCATGTATGAAAACTGTCTAGGTCTAAGACTTTCTTTGTTGCCCATAGCAAACAATCAGAGCTCCCCTTTCATTTGATATAGTGTATAGTGCTCTGAAAAAAATAAGGGGAGTTCTAATTGGTTGCTACGGGCAACTAAGAAAGTCTTTGAGGCCCATACTGTCATATTCTTCTCTTCTCTAAACTTGTGTGTCTGTGCCAAGTTTCATACATGTCACCCTATGTGTCCCAGGAAGCTCGAGTCTATCCAAACACCATCAATTTCCATCATTTTTCACTTTGAATTATTACCATGAATTGTATAACCTACTTGCTTTTACAGTTGCTACAAACACACTTTTCATTTCTTTGTATCCAGATTAGAGTTGAGCGAGCAGTAAAAAGTTCTAGTTCAATTAGAACTTCAAACTTTAGTGTGTTTGGTCCGAGGTTCTATTCGAACTTTGAACCCCATTAAAGTCTATGGGAGAAGATGTTCTAGTTAATTTTCATACCTATACAGGTGAGGAGAAGCTGTAACTACCATCCATAACAGTAAACTGGATACGTGGAACAACTTAGTGAAGGAAATTTGGCTTTAAGAGTCACAGAAAAAAACTGAGAGGCTAAAATACTTCATTCCTTTCAATGGCTAACTGAAAAGATGAGGACAGCTTGCAAGCAGGGGCATAGCTATAGGAGGTGCAGCAGTAGCAGCTGCTATGGGGCCCTGCATCCTGAGGGGGCCCAAAAGCCCCTTTGACACATAGGAGATTTGGAGACGGTGTGTTATACAATTACTGAACCCCCAAAACTGCAAAAACTGAACTTTTGGGCACTGAGTATGATTTAGCAAATCCAAGCACTCTGTATAATATATATCCATGTATATGAGAGTTAGGCGTTATGTGAGCCTGCAAATATCGCCAAATAACAGCTTCTGGGTGTGGGAAAGATGCAGCCAGCAATACCAAACTCCCTAACTATTGATGTCTATGGAGAGGAAAATGCTATCTAACTAAGAGCAGTCTGTACAGTACAGAGAGTGAGCTGAAAATGGTATTCACAAGACAATACAGTGAAATATATATAACATGGTCATGTGATTTTAGCAGCCAATGAGAGCCCTACACCTCAGCGATGACGTTTTTGACATTCCTCTGTGCTCTGCCGCCGTAAGTGCAGAAAAGTGATTGGATGGCCACCAAAATTGCAGAAAGCCGCTGAAAACTGAAAATGGCGTGTCGAGCTAGAACTAGAACTTTACTCGAACGAACAGTAAAATGTTCGGTTCGAGTTCTAAAAATTCGAGAATATCTACTAGAACTTAGTTTTTCTAGAACAGTTTGATCAACAATAATCCAGATCACTACTTTCCAAAACTAGGTTGGTAGGTCAGCTATATTTTAAAACTAGGTCAATAGATTGTATAGTTTTTTCACATCAAACATCCTTTTGTATGTACAATTTTAATGCATATCTATTTATATTTAGTTTGAATAAAGACCGAATGAAATTCTTTAGGACATCCCTATTTTCCAAGCTTTGTAGATTTTTTAGGGAGGACGCTATGCAATCTGTGTTTAAAAGATGTTTCTTATGTTACTACCTACGTCGCCTCATTTAGACCATATGACTTTAAGGTGTGTAACTGAAAAATCCCAAACATCTCTCCCTGCCTCAAAATATCATCCTTATTAGGATGATTTATATTAATCTTTTCGATAGGGTACCCTATAGATACAGTCATTCTCCCTATGATTTTTCATAAATTGCCTGGATACACTATGTAGTAGCACTTTTCTGTTTATATACCAGTTAATCCTCTGTGGTAGTTTTCTTATAGTCTTCTCTAGATATTGTTTCCTGCTCTCACATCACATATGTGGATTGGCAGAATAAGAAGGGCTTTATTTTAGAGGGTATTTTTTGTACTTTTAGACAAGAATTGAGTTAAACCATGTGCTTCTTAGCAACATTTGCAGTCAGAGACTTGGCAAGATTTTGTATCTCAGGCCCATTTATGTAACTTGAACTTAATTTGACATTTACGTTATTGTTTTTCTGTATTGATTATTTAAATAAAAAAAATATTATTAACAGGGTCTTTAAAGTTTACCCGTCAGCCACTTTATGCTGAAGGAAAGACGGGCTGAATGAAATAGCTGCAGGTTACTGAACCCAACCATGTGAGTTTGACCCTAAAATGCTTCGGTTTTTATAATAAATTACACCATAAAGTTGGGCCGAGGGCACCCCCTCAGCTTTACTGACAGCTCACTCTCACAGGGAAAGAGCTAAAAATGCAATACATGATCAGCACTTCCAAAACAATTCGAAACAAAATGTTGCAGGTGCACGTGACCGATATAATGAAAACACAAAAAAGATCAGCAGCACTCTGAACACACTAAGGGCGACATGTATGAAGGACGGCGCGTCAAAGTGAATAGTCGAGTCTCATTTTCAGTGTGTAATGTGCCTGAATGTATCAAAGTGGTTTTTGTGCGTTCATAAATGGTGTGTACAGTTCGATGCGCCTCGCCTGTGTGTTAGGAACATTACGGAACTTAGGCGCATAAGTAATGTGTCTAACATGTATTAAGATTATAGACAGGCTGAAAATAAGAGAAAAATCATTAGAATAGCATGTCAGTGAATAGAAACTATGGTACTGATCTGCTTGGAGGACCACAGGTCCCAGCAATACCTGTGCTGTGCTGGTTCTTGCAGTATGTAGAATAAAAGGTGAGAGCAGCAAAAATAAATGTCAAATTTAATTTAGTAAAAATTTAAAATATAAAAATCTGAACATAATTGGTGGGTTGTTTAATGAAAAATTAGTTTAAGATTCTATTAATTTTAAATACATGTAATAGGAGATATTTCCAAGATTTGAGGATATTATATATTTTTATAATAATGTTATATGATAACATTTTTCATTCAATATAAATAATTAAATTTTATACAGTTTGATAATTATAATAAATTACTTTTTATTATTGTACTGGTGTACTGTAAGTTGAGAAATATTGGACATTTTTTGCCTCTTACAGCAAATCTCTCTCTACTTCGACTCCTCAGGCTCAGGCAAACCACATTCACGTAGGTCTGCCTGTTCGAGCAGTAATGCACCTAGTTTTGCCGAACCACATTCATAGATGTGTCTATTCTTATGAGTGTGGTGTGACATGCCCCCAGAACGCCTCGAGAAGCCTCCCAGAACACCCCTTCATGTTAGGCGCATTCGAAAGTGTTGAGTCTTATGAACAATGCACCTAACACATGCGTTAGGCGCATTAGACATCATAGCCGCTCAGTTAGGTGCAGGGTGAAAAACCCTTTCATACATGTCGCCCTAAGGGCCTCATAAATTGTCTAAGTGTAAGTTACCCCATAGCAACCAATCAGAGCTCGTCTTTCATTTCCTATAATGCTCTGAAAAAATGGAAGTGGCGCTCTGATTGGTTGCTATGTGCAACAAAGAAAGTCTTCTACCTTGGCAGGTTTCATACATGAGGCCCTAAGAGACAGTTAAACAATGGATATATGAATTATTTGGAACTACATTTCTGCTACTTTTAATGTACATAAAAAAACTGAAGCTGCAGCGTTCCAAGGTAAAACCAACTGGTTGGATGACTTTCAGCTTTCACCCTTAAACCACTTCCTGACCAGGTCGTTTACTCTCCTTCCTGACCATGGACTTTTCGGCAGTATACACCGGTTTCAACACTAAAACACTTTTTTGCACTGTTATTGTACTAATTTCTTCACCTTTTTTTATTGTGCTTTATTTTTATGTAATTTTACCTTTTTTAATGTGAGGAGGGAAAAAAGTAAAGGTAACAAAGTTTGTTTTCCAATTTTTAAAATGTAATTATTTATTGAACAGCAAAAGTGGCACTAAAATAAGTTTTGTAATTGTGTCATTTTTTCCATCACAAACATATCTAGTTGATATTAAGCTTTAGGGTTTCCGGAGCAGAGCTAAAAGTTGTGGTTTGGGCTCTTACTATTTATTACCATAATATTTTATTTTGTGTGTGTTTTTTGATACTTTGTTTTATAGATTGATCCTCCATAAGGCCAGAATATAACTCTTGGGGGGCATTTTTATATCACTTTTTTTTTTCTTGCTGACTGTATATTAAAAAACAAATACAAAAAATACTCTTAAGAGGAAAAAATGGACCTAAAACATAACTTTTAATTATAACAAGTTAAAACTATGAAACCTTGAAAAAGTGTGACATCTCTAATCTAGTAAAAAGACTAAAGGAAGCTCAAAACAGAAGACCTAGGTTACCCAAATGAACTATTACACCCTTACCTACAAAATAAGGGATAGGAGGCTGGCCCCGAAAAGGGTGTTCCTGTCCGCAACCTGACCCTATAAATACTGACCCTATAAATTTAACCTAAGGCTTCTGTTTTAAGGGTCCTTTAGTTTTTTTCTAGATTACAGATGTAGCACTTTATCATAGTTTCATCATTTTAAATTTTTATAAATAAAAGTTATGTTTTAGGACCATTTTTTACTCTTTATTGTATATTTTTACTTTTTTGTCAAGAGATATATTCTGTTTCCTTGCTCTAAATTTTCGAGGTATTTCTTAATTATCCAACTGTATATTAGCCTCAGTTACATGGGAAAATCCTGGGGAAATACATTCCCTTTAGTGACTGCAGAGCTGATCTAGGTCTCCAACAGCTCTCAACTTCAACAGATTAGTGTTCAGTACCAAGTGCTTTTAAAATTTTGGGACTTTTTTTTAGTGCATCTATGTATTAAAATTATATCTTAGACCAAAGTTCTTCTTTTGCAATGATAGTTCATCATGCCAATAACCAGGTAAACATGTAGGGTGATATGTATGAACAGGGCTGCGCCAGATATCTGCCGTCTTTTCAGCCCGATATCAGTTGCAGCCCCGTTCATACATATTTAAATCTCCCACATGCTATTATCAGGCACATTACATAGTGCCTGCGGCGCTTTATAATGCGCCTGATCTCAGGGGGCGTACGGGAGGCAGAGCGCACTAGAACCGTACATATTTATAGCTTCTCTACGGCATTTCTAGGGACATTACAGCTGGAACAGATAAACCACTTTCAAAGTGGTATACCTGAGCCAGAAATGTCATACAAGCGCTAGAATGCACCTGATTTATGACCCGCTGTAGAGCGGGTTCATAAATTAGGCGCATTCTATGCCATTATTTGGTGTTAGCATGCCAAATTTCATACATGTCACCCTCATTGTCTACATAAGGGAAGGGATTAAGATATGTAGATGCAGGGGATAAAGTACTAGAAAAATGTTTCACCACAGATTTATTTTTGTATGAGTTTTTATCTAAATAATTGATGAAACTATTTTGCAAACAGCACATTTTATTAATAAAAACTTGTAATAAAAGAGAAGCTTTACACAGTATTTCTCGCAATTTAATACAATTAAAAAACAATGTAAAAAACAACAAAAACAGTGAACTGTTTGTCTCGGGGTAAAACAAAAAGAGAATTATTTTGTTTTTTATTTAAACAGTTAAAAAAATATGAGATGAATATTTGTTTGTACATTAAAACATACGAAGAAAATGCAGAGGGAGACCTGCATGATATGGGTTTATTTTTGCTGCACCTTTATCTTCCTCAGGATAAACAAACCTTTTGGAAAAGCATTAAAAAATATTATTAAAATACCAATTGTAATATACATTTTCCGTATACAAAGATGTCTGAGATAGCTTAATGAATTTCTTACAAATACAAGTTGGGAAAATGTTATGATTGTCAAACCATTGAGTTGTCGGATGATGTATTATCCAGTATCCTACCCATTATGTCGACAAAAGTGAAACCTATGATAAATGTATCTGCAAAGAAAAAAAGTAAAAGCACACTAGCTTAGTTAACCAGTATGATGAGGGTGGAAGACCAAGAGCATGTATTGTCTTGTGAAAGTATGAGATCAGAAAGTTCATGGTGTATGTTGGAACCATGCTATTCAGAACTTGGAGATGCTGTGGAGTCTAAGTCATCTGCATCTTGGTCATTTGGAGACACTGGCTGTCCACCTTTGACACGTTTCCACTTCATCCTTCGGTTTTGGAACCAAACTTTAACCTGTAAAAGTAAAATACATGTCTCAACACTGTGGTAAAGATAAGTGTTTTCAGGGACAGCTTGAATATACATTGGCCAATGGGTGACTGAATCATGGTTCTTCCCACTCTTATTTTGAATATGTTTTACCTTATGATATTGACCCCTCAAGTCAAATGGCTCTTGACATTCAACCAGGCTGGATGCTGATTCTAGGATTTATTTACAGGAGGTATCCCAGTTAGATAATCCTTATCCAGAACTCTTATTAGAGCATATAGAAGTCATTGATAGAAATAGATGCTATGGACTCCTGATTGTTGACCAGAGAGACTCTGAACAGTATGGATCCTGCTGCCACAACTATGTTTGAATGGAAATTATTCCATACCATTTTTACCCTTCCATGGCTCCTGCAGTTATTTTACTTGTTGTCATGGCACCCTTGAAATCAAAGCTATAACTAAAGGGCAAATCCGAAATAATGAGGTCTGTCCATGTACTCAGTATGGGGACTTTTTGCTCAAGGTGTACATCTTGTTTAACCCCTGAAGCTTCAAGCCTGAAAAGGCCTTAATGGCCAGCTGCATTTTATAGTTTTTGCCTCCTTGCTTTTCAATAGTTGTAACTTTTTTTTTATCTTTTAAGTGGCACTGTTGTATGAGGACTTGTTTTATGTGGGAGAAATTGTATTTTGGGGGCATAGTTTCAGTTTTCAATTAAACTACTGCAGTATTTATTATAATTTTGTTGTTTTTTTTATTATTTATTTATAACATTCACATTTCACACTAAATAGCCTGTTAGATGACTTCTTCAGGTTATTACGGTCGTATAGATACCTAATATGTGTAGGTTTTTTTGTGTGTAATGTATGCATAATAACTTTTTTTAAAATATTTATTTTTGTTTTAATAATTTTTTTACACTTTGTTAAGTTTTTTTTTTAAACTTTTTTAAATCTGATTAAGGGATAACTATCCAACACATTTTTTTTACACTTAGTAATGTATTAGCATATTCATGTAATACATTACAATCTGTGTCATATTGACATAGGCATCCTATATACTGTAGACAGCTCCAGGTCACCGGGAGTCCCGATCACCCAATGCAGCAGGGGAATGCCCTCTCATTATGCCACAGTCATGGACCATGGCAATCAAATGGTTAAGCCTCCGGGGATTGGAGGTTTCCTCTGCTTCCCGGCGCTTACACCAACTGCTCTAGGAATGGAGCTGTTAAATACAGTTCTGCTCCTAGAGCAACTGCAGCGCTGGGAGCCACAAGACCCCTTTCGGTAGCAACATCCCTGGATGCTGCAGAAAGACGACCTGCACTGCTAGCCATCTATAGCCAGAGGTCTGTTGTTAAGGGGTTAATATTTAGTCAGTCCCATACCAGAAACTGAAGCCCATAGCTCTACCTAAAGGTCTAATCTATGTACAACTAAAGGCTCGGACGGACCCACACGTGAGCAGGGAAAACGCCTGGTGGTTCCCTGGTCATGGAAGGCCTGGGGCAACTGTTTTAGGGAGAAAGTTACAGAAAGTGAGGCAGAAAGCAAGAGATATGTGCAATAGCTGTAGGAAGGGACCTAAGAGTCAAATCCACTGGTGGGCCCCAAGCATCAACTCCACTGGTGAGCCCCAAGAATCAAGTGCTTGAACTGGTTGCTATGAATAATAGAGTTGTCCACTATTTTACTTAAGTAATGAAGCACCAGATTGGACCTACCTGTCTTTCGGTGAGGTCAAGGTTCACAGCTATTTCATATCTTCTAAGCCGGGTCAGGTAATTATGATGAGCGAACTCCGCTTCCAGCTCCCTCAGCTGCTCTTTGGTGAAGGCCGTTCTTTCTTTTCGAGCTTTGCTGTTTGTTTCTGGTTTGGTGACAGGCTCTCCATTTTCTGTGCAAGAGAAAACACATTGTTTTATGTGAAATACTATTACATACTGAAGATTGATAAGGCCACACTATAGCATGGAACAACCATTTGAAGTATATGAATGAACCAATGTAAAAGTCATTACTTTAAACCTGGAGGAAGATGGCACCTGAAGAAGATAAGATATTTTGGAAACTTTTCAAGAAACACCAAAAACCTATAAACTACTTAAGATGTTCTACAAAGCTTTCTGTAGGCTCATGAATGGGTTTGTCAAGCAGGAGGGAACTGAGTTTCCCCTACAGTAAGTTTAGATCAGACAGCGAGTCTATAATGTGGAACTGCATACTGTACATGGCTGCTCTTTTATATAATTGTAAGGACCAGTAAACTGGAGCTATATTGTGAAGAATACATTTGTATTATACATGAGCTATTCTGGATGCATAGTTAGCCTTATGGACGTAAAAAGTCACTCTTACCCAAAAATTAGTGAACCCTCTTTTTTATCTAAATTTTTAGTTTTTGCTGTGTTTATCATATCCATTGCACTAGTAAAACTTATGGGGGACATGTATGAAAACTGTCTTGGTATAAGAGTTTCTTTGTTACCCATAGCAACAAATCAGAGCTCCCCTTTCATTTTTTCAGAGTCCTATATGAAATTAAAGGGGAGCTCTGATTGGTTGCTATATTGTTAGCCTATAATTTTCTCTTGGTTATCAGGCTTGCCAAAAAATATTTTTAAATGAATATTCCCATTGCATTGATTTGTTTTAAACATGAAGACAAAGTTAAATAAACTCTGCTTGCTAAATACATCTCTGTTCTGATATGGCTTAATTTCAAAGATACAGCAGGTTATCTATCCTCCTAGCTTTCAAATGATGTGCTAGGTTATCTACTACGTTCTCACTCCATGCTAGGTGTTATCAGTAGAAGAGGGCAAGTTGGCTAGAACAAAGAGTTGGTCAGTAACCTAGGAAACAGTCTGCAAATACGCAGGATACATAACCTGCTGCATCTTTGAAATAAACAAAAATCAGAACAGAATTGTATTTGGTAATAATGCTGACATACCTCTGTCTACATGTTTAAAACTAATCAATAAGATGGGATACCCTTTAACATCGAAGCCTCAGGGAATATAACATAGTTATACCTAATTCTATATGAGGCATTCAATACTGAAACACATGGAAGTATGTATATGACATAGGTTTTTATACATTGGTTCCAGGCATGACTATGTATTTCTTTTATATAGTGGCTAACATATACTGCAGTGCTGTAAAGAGATTGCCTATTGTTGGCTCTCAATCTAAATTCTAGATTAAGCAACCAGTATATTTTCGGTGTGTGGAAGATAATAGGAGTACTTGGAGGAAACTTATTCAAACATGGTAAGAACATACAAGCTCCATTCAGATGTTGCCCTTGGTCAGAACCTTGGGCCACAGGGCCACAAGTCATCAATACTAACCACTGAGCTACAATGATATCCTGCTAGAGTTAGATCAGCCATACTAACTAAAGGGGATTTGCAACTTTTTTTCATATGGCTTCAATACCACTATGAGGTGAGGGTGGACTGTAGCTGAAGTTAGACCCATGATCTCATGGAAACTGTAAGCCCATGGAAGCATGCTGTCTCCTGAAGCACCAGAATACATTTGCATTCTCCTTTCCCAAGCTGTTAGAAGAGGGGGCAAGCACTAGCCCTTCTTAAAGATTTGTGGCTATGTATATATATTTGTACTGTGTAATGTACCTCAGCAAGAATACTTGAATACTAACTAAGTTCCTCTTATAAGGAACACAACTGAAAGCAGCTCCATTTCTAGGCTAAATCGTACTGAGTATGGGGAGAACACGCTAACATTAACATGTTGCGCTGCTCCAAATTAACCAGTTCCTGACTCGATCCACCTTTAGCCACCTTCCTGACCATGCACATCTTCATTTTCCTTAGCATGTGTAGTTTGGAATGTCATAACGCTTTCTTGCACTCGATTATTATGCAATTTTTTTGTCTTTTTTGATATGTAAAATGCTTTATTTTTATGTAATTTTTACATTTCATTTTATATAATATCAGTGAAAAGTTAGTTTTTCACATTTTTTATTTATTTATTCTAAACAGAAAAACTGGCATTAAAATACATTTTGTACTTGTGCCATTTTTCCATCGTGGACAGACATAAAGTGAAATAAAGTTTTAGGGTCTTTGGGGGTGGGGTTTGGTCTGTCAGTTTTTTTATTAATTTGTTTTATGTGTGTTTTTATTAATTTTATATCTTTTTGCCCCCATGCGGTCAGATAAAAACTTTCTTTTTTGCTGACTTCCCCTGTAACTAGGACTGTTACAGTAAAAAAAACAGAGCCTGTAGTAACTGCACTGTAGATCAGCATCTGATAATACCCAGTTGCTTCTGTTTCTCACCAAACCTTGACAGTCACATGACTTCCAGGGCAGAGGAGCAGGAAGCCTGGAGGCTCTTTGTCAATCTATATATACAGACGTCATTGAGTGCTGTATATTCAATAATTATGAAGGCAGGAATGGCACTGAACCATTCCTGCTTTCTCCATGGAGAGCCCAGTTGCCACCGACAAATGACTCTCCTGTACTGCAGCTGCAAAGTTTGTATGCAGCTTCAAACTCTGCTGTCCCCCCAGACATATAGTCAACAGGTAGTCCACATCAAAATGGGCCATAACTGCACCCAGGCTTATACCCACTCCTGGACATGGTAGGCCAAGGTCTGCATTTCAGGGAGAAAGGCAGAAAGTAAGAGGTAGAAAAGTAGGATGGGATCCACGAGTCAAAGCCACTGGTTATAGTGATCAAAAGTCACTCTCTGTTCTCTTGCGAGATTCCCAATTTTTTGGAGATTATGTGATAGTGATCAAAAGTCACTCTCTGTTCTCTTGCGAGATTCCCAATTTATTGGAGATTACGTGACAAATCCACTGGTGGACCCCAAGAATTACCTTCACTGGTGGTTACCCCAAGAATTAACTTCATTGGTGGACCCCAAGAATTAACTCCACTGCTAGACTCCAAGAATTAACTCCACTGCTGGACCCCGAGAATTAACTTCACCGGTGGGCCCCAGGCATACCAGTCAGAACACTATTCATCCCCTCCCTCATCCCGACCTCTTAAGGCAAGCGGTTCACTGGGTGGTTGCCAGTCTCAGCTGCTCTTAGAAAGGGCCTTGTCTGAATGCTTCCCTAATACATGCAATGAAGCCATACAGGCAAGCACAGATGATATTAGAGAATAAAAGAGTGATATATGCAGGTACGTCATCCTTATTACTCAGATGAATGAAACATAGAGCAGCAGACCCACATAAAAATATGACATTGAGGGTTAGCAGGTTTTAAAAAATGTACTCAGACAGCCTCCCAGACGTTTGCCGTATGATATCATTACTGAATTACTATCCTTGGAACGCCTTGACATACTGCAGCCATCCTAATGGAATATTTTGTCTCATCTGGAGTTTTTTTACTTCAAGACATTGTTTTAAGTGCGAGATTCTTTCCACTGTGTTTTCCTCATGCTCCACATGAAAAGACTCACACATTGGATCACAAATGAGGCAGCATCTGGATTCTGCACAGTAAAGCCTCGCAGAGATCACACCTCAAGCTGCTTCTTGCTGCTCGTAAAGCCTGTGATAGTCATGAACCAGTAACAAAATTGCACCTTCTGTAGAGGTGGAAAGAAAAATAGTACTTTGAAGTGTACAAAAATAAAGATCAACAAAGTGTTGTATCCAGGCCAAAGTACAGTTCAAGCTAATGGACGTTAAAAGCGCAGACGTATGGGCAAGGCTCTGTCCTAGGACACTAAAAAACAGACTTTTCAATCTTCTCCTGCTCTTTAGAAAGATTTTTTTTCTCAAAAGACTTAAACAAGTTTTTCCAAATCCAGAAAATTACATTGGTGGTGGTCTAGAGGTCAGAATGTTAAAGGAATAATAGCTCATTGGATCTTATTTATCAAAATGGTCTAATAGTAAGATTATCTTTGTTGGCCATAACAACCAATCAGAGCTCAGCTTTTATTTGTTAACCCCTTAATACTGCAGTGATAATTTTTGCCCCCCCCCCATTTTTTACTCCTGGCCTTCCAAGAGCCATAACTTTTTATTTTTCCATCTACATCGGCATATGAGTGCTTGTTTTTTGGAGGACAAACTACTTATTAATGATGCCATTGACCATGATATAGAATGTACAAGGAAACCTTCCAAAAAACATAATGTGAAAAAAACATAATTGCACCTTTTTTGCAGGAGTCTTGTTTTTATGAAGTTCGTTATTTGGGATAATTGACATGTAATCTGCATTCTGCATAATTCCGGCGATACCAAATGTGTATAGTTTTAATTATGTATTCGTACTTTTAAAAAATATTTTTTTTGTTTTCCATTTATGGACCTGAGTGAGTGCTTATTTTTTGTATACTGAAGTGTAGCTTTTAATGATACCAGGTTAAACAGCAGGGACTGGAGCTGTTTTTTTTCAATCCCTGCTGATAGCGACAAGTGTCAGATGTAATTAACAGCAAGCACCAGCTGCGTATGGAGTGCACCCGGTGAGTGAGTCGGCTCCATACTTCCTTATCAACAGTAAGACCCATGCATCCGTTGTTGGTTAAGGATTTAACTGCTCTGGGAGAATGAAAGCTGAATTTGGATTGGTTGCTATAGGCAGCAAAGACAGCTTTGACAAATGAGATCCATTGGATTAGTCCCACAGTGTGGCCTGACTTGGCTGGGCATGATAAATGGAATATCTCCTTGGTGGCCTTTGAGTGTTTGTGTCATGTATCACTGCACTAGACATAACACAGAATTTAAGGAGGACATGTATGAAAAGTGGCACTGCCTCGAAAGTCGTACTTCTCAGTAGGTAAATGGAACATTCATCAGTATGTATGAAAGTGTCTCACAGCACTTTATAAATGTGTGCCAATATAAGACAAATTTATGTGCCCAAAAAAAACCCTGCATAGAGTGTGCCAAAATTTGTCTTAGCCACATCACTATGAAATTGGTATGAATAGGTACGACAGTTTTGTGCCACATTAATAATTATGGCACGTCCCACGAATCTGGAGCGACTTGCCCCTGTAGAACTGTCACATACAAAAGTGTCAGGTCTGTTGCAGCATGCACCAGATTTTGGTGTAGGACAGTTCATACATCTGACAGACAGAGCTACGACAGGCTTTTTGGCTCAAAGCATGCCAGAAAACTGGCACAGTCCCTCTCATACATGTCGCTCTAAGTTTTTTTCTGGAGTGTTCATTTAACTGATCCTTTGGATCTTTGGGTTACATCTATGAATTCACATGCTGTATATTTTTGGCATATATTGCACTAAAAAAAATGCTGGCACACCATTCTATAGATCCCATGACACATTTTAATGCGCCTAGATTGTGCCAAAGTTTTATGCGAAACTGCCATACAAAGATTGACGCATTACATTCTATTTAGAACTGGAGTGTTGGCTCCAAGTTAAAAACAATGGCACATGCAAATTCATAGATGTCGCCCCTAGTCTTTAGCTCTTATTGACTCTGATTTTTCCTATACAACCTACATCCCAACAATGCAGCGATTATCATGTATGCTGGAACCAGAGAATCCCTATAAAAGTATTTTATGTAAATAATTTATGTTATAATATTCTATTAATATTATTTTTCAGCCATTATTAAGGACTTATGAACACAGCATAAAAAAACTAAATATGACTCCTTATGAAATCTGAAGCTTGCTAGGATAGTGTGGCCCTGTAGACGTCTATGGGGGCCATATTATCATGACTGGTGGTGCTGCCGTGGAGTCGTACCATGGACGTGTACATGAACCATGAAGCTGAAATAACTGCTCTAATGCTTCAACTTCATTCTGAATTCATTACACAAAATGGATTTCGCTCTATTTTTTAACACTCAGCTCAGTTTATATAAAACAGTATGTGGTATATTTGATACTTTTGCATTGGCACACACTGCATAAAATGTGAACAGATTTTGCCCCTCTTTTGGCACCTGTATCAAGTTAGTACCTTGGCTCGCAATGATTAGAACTCTTAAGCACAGCATCTTAATGTAGAACACATGTTCGTGTGATTCAAGATGTAGAGTATATCATTAGCAGCCGAGGAGATGCCAACAATATGATATGTCATGCTAAACCCTTCAGAAGGATAAGCCAGGTGGTTCTTTCTGAAGGTGTCAAATTCGAGTAGGTAGCAGGCTTCTCTCTGCGGTGACCCTCAGCAGATCGCAATGGAGCAGACAGGAATTGATTGTAGAAAAAACAAAAACCGATGGATGTGACTGTATGAAAAATACCATGAAAAGTAATAACACATTTAATTATATAAAAAGATTAAATAATAGAAATAAAATTAATTTCAAAGCCATGACAGAAAAATCTAGAATAAATACAACAAAATTCTACTTCAAGTTTAGCTAAAGAATCAACAGATATAGGGCAACATATATGAATTCTGGCACTGATAGACCAGTTCTAAATCGCTTTAAGGTAGTATAGACTCCCCAAGAATCTATGAACCTGTTCTTCTGCAGTTCATACATACAGATGCAATCTAGTGCCAATACGACTCAGGCAGACCACCTTTAACTTGGTCTGGCTGTTCTAACTATTCAGTGCCAAAGTTTTTGGGTCAAAAAATAATAAATGTGTCTACCTCTACTAATATGGTGCGACGCCCCCAGAACACCCCAAAACTTTGGCGTGCTAATAATTGTCTTTTGCGTGGTACCGAGTCACTTATCGTGCCAAAGTTTTGAGTACGCCTGTTCATACATCTATAGAACTGGTCTACTACAGCTTTTTGAGGCCAGAATTCTGGTGCAGCCCCATTCATACATGTCACCCACAATGTCTAGTATCTTTCTTTTTATGTCTTCATGTAATGTACTAAAGCTTTCTGATAGGAATAGTATGTCAAGGGGGGAATGGGTATTTTCTGCTCATTTGGCTCCTCCATATATCAATACAGTAAAAAAATAAGAGTTCTAAGAAGAATGTCTCCAAAATGTATCAATTGATGGAACAAGCACAATTTTTCCATCAGGCTCCTTTGGCCTCTTCATCTGCTATGGGTCATGATTATGGCTCCATACAACATGTTCATTTTTTCATACAACGAACTACGCACAGATTTCAAATCCATGATGTGGGGAAAAAAAATAAGCATTTTCATTCTTTTACGTGGATCCTCATTGTATCCCGCTCCAGGAGAAGTGACGTGGGTTAGCTGCATTGATGTGGGGCTGACCCGTGTCCAAATCAGAGGTGAGTACCACCTCATTTAGATAGAAATCCTCCATTTATGATTTTAAAGTCTAAAGTGAGAACATACCTTAAAGCTTCTATCATATTATGGAGAACATATGAGGTGCATGCATTAATATTTTTGCAAATGCTGTAGTTACATGGCATAGATATCTTGTGCCACCAGACAGTGGTTGTCCTGAACCTCTTTAAGGAAGGCCATGGCAAGGGCAGACATAAACAGGAAAGGGCCCCTGTATTAGAACACTCTATGGCCCTCTTGCTGTACAATAGATCATATAGACAATAGGAAGCTGCTTTCTGCTGCTTCAAGGTGATAGTGGGTCCCTTGAATAACTGTGTCTATGTGTAACTGCAGAGTTTACCCCATGTCTGTAGGGTCCATGCTCCATCTTCAGGACATATTGGGCGACATGCATGAAATTTGGCATGTGAACGCCAAATTTCATGCGCATAATAGTGGCGTAGAATGCGCCTCATTTATTAACCCACCATCTCGCGGGTAATATATCGGTGCCCTTCTAGCGATAGGGTCGACATTTCTGTCTCAGGTATACCACTTGTAATGAGCCTAGAAATGTCGTAGCAAAGCTATAAATTTGTAGCTTATGTAGCGTAAATCATTACGGGTCTAATGCACCCGCCTCCCGCGATCGGGCGCATTACAAAGTGCCACAGGCACTATGTAATGCTCCCGAGAATGGCATGCGGGAGATTTAAACATGTATGAATGGGGCTGCGCCTGATATCGGGCTGAAAAGACGCCAGATATCTGCCACAGCCCCATTCATACATGTCGCCCATTATCTCAGTTGTATGAAGCCATAATACTGTGCCCAGTCAAGCAGGAATGTCATCAGGAATTTCAGGCCCTAATAGACTTAAAGCATTCATGCCACCAGTTTGTAAGCGGCACCATCATCAAAGGGATACTTTTTAAATCTGTTCAGGACCCCTGCCAGCAGTACTAACAGCATCGGACTGGCCCACAGGAGAGCAAGGAAAACCCTGTGGAACCCTGGGCATGGTGGTCCTATGTGCAGTTATGTATAGTAGCTGTACAATGGGCCAGAAAAAATCAACTCCATTGACGGGTCTCAAGAATCGATTCACTGATCCGCCTCAAGCATTAAAGGGGTTGTCTCATCTCATAGTTTCATAGGATGCATGAATTAAATAATGCGGCTTGGCTCTGTCACTTCCTGGTCAAGCTGTCTGTAATTAGCATATAAGCTCCGTGTAATCAGACTTCTCTGTTTATTATGTTTATTAGTCTAGATTAGCTAAATTACCTTCTACCAGGACAGGAGAAGCTGCTGAGCTAAAGTAAACAGTAGTAATTACTGTCCTTTGTCTGAAAGATCAGATAACACACAAGCTCTCACTCCCCACAGTTCTGTGCTGGCCATGACCTGTGTGATGACGTCACTTCCTGCTATCAGATAGAACAAACAGCAGGGGGGGAGAAGTACACAGGTCGGTCACTTGGGGAACCAGAGAGAGAACAGAAGGTGATAAAATCACTTGTAGCTCCTTAACAAAAAAATAACAATGAACAAAGCAATATATTTGGAAAACATCTTCATTTAGTGTTCCCTACATGTTGAAAGCTAATCTTTGTAGCAAGACAACCCCTTTAACTCTACTGGTAGGACCCAAGAATCAACTTCACTGATGGGCCCAACGAACCTTTGTCCAACATGGAGTACTGATGAAGGCCCTACATATAAGTTTATATCCTCTTACTGTACCTCTTCATGCTTCTGATTTCATATGGAGGCATATGGATGATTTCGTGTGAAATTCTGAATATATATATATATATATATATATATTTAGAAGCACATAAAACTCGCAGACAGTCCATGTGACCTGGTGAGGGCATAACATGTCAATATGTTATAGTGAATTGATAGTGACCTACAGTATTTTCCATTGAGATACAGCATTTATATGTTCCTACTCTTTCCCCAAACACACATATATATTCATTACAGCAGATCTATTTTGGTCAATGACATCACAGGCTGCCTTTGTAGTTGTGGACTGGTGAGAAAGACACTTCAGAATAACGTGGAATTTCCTGCATATAGATGGAGCTGGGATTGTCTTTCCTTGACTATTTTCCTACTTGTGGTTACGTAACAAATGCAGGAAAGCTTAAATCATTTCCCGCATATAATAATATGAGGGATGTTTATTATGAAGAAGAAAGAACAGCTATTTCTGCTCAGGATTTACTAGCATTGTGTGCTATTCACTACAGAGAAGGAGCATTAATAATGTGGCAATAGGATTTAGATACAGTGTGAGCTTCTCCTGGGCCCAGTTGTAAAAGCTTAAACCATATTTGATCCTCTGTCTTGCTTTGTAATTGAAATGCATGTATCATTGTGTTATACTAGCCCCAGCTGAGGGCCATGTAGCCTTACTTGTCCGCTCTGTTCAGAGGCACCGGGATGTTATACGAGAGCTAGGGTTTGAGCAATGAATGAGTCTTTAATGAACCAATCATGGTTAAAAGGTGCAACTGAACCTGTAAAGTGTCCATCTCCTGCAATATGTAGAAAGCAAGTAATAAACGTGGAAGCAGATGGAGAGTTTAGAGAATACTTCATTAAATATACATTTTTTTCTAATGTAATTATTTATTTAACAATTTAAGTATTGATTTTGTTAATTTTATATTCAGTTTTTTAGATGTTAATAATCCTGTAAATATTTACAAATTTAATAAGAGAATTAAAAACACTTCAGTAAATATTATGGGTAAAGTCTAATTTTGAAGATATTGGTGACAGAGTGCTAGCTGCAAGTTTCTGGGCCCCAATGTACAATCAGTAAAAGAGCACGCCACTACCATATAACAATTCAATAACAGTGGCCTCTTACATGAGGGAGGTGGTTCTTGGCCCATTGATGCTACAGGACCTGGATATGACCCCTGTGCCTAGACTCTTATAGCTACACCACAGGTTGGTGCTGTCAATATCCTTAATGGGTTGTTTGGTGAAACAACAAAAAAAATTTAAGTGACTCTATTCAATCTTGATTAATTATGATATTTTCTGATAAGATCATCGCTTCCTGTACTGTATGTAGCCTCCCTTCTCTGCAGCAGAGCAGCAGCATTTTCTCCCCCTCATCCTCATTCCCAGTGCACATCCCCATTTTATCACTCAGGAAAGCCTTGGGATACAGTACCAAAGATGTGTGTGTTCAAAAGGCTGCCCAAATAAAAGTCAAAACCCTTTGGTCACATAATCTCCCAGAAACACAGATCATCAAACAACTGATATAGAACTATAGGAAGTCCACAGAAAGGTTCATGAAAGTACATTACAAAAGGGCCTACCTTTAGGAGAGGTATTATTTAGAAAATATTTATTTCCACTAGATAACCCCTTTAAGTCATTTCCACAAAGCTGTAAAGTTGTGATATATTATACTATGACATCTGCTATACAACAAAATCTATGTGACATAAGGAACGGAGATCCTGACCATAGCAGCTCACCCAATTTTCACAGTCCTTCTACCCAACACTTCTGTTCTATTTTCCAAGTCGTCTTCTGAAAAGTAGGAAAAGGTTTCAGACTAAAAAGGAAACGATCTTAATGCACGATCCGTTATCCCATCAGAAAGGACAGTGTAGTACAAGCAGGTCCATTCTGTGTCATTTGGCTAACAGAGCCTGAGTACACAGTGGATTTATAAGCTTGCTGCATTACTAGCAGAAGTGTTTCCCCCTTTCGTTGCGTTGGTCATTATCTCTGTTAGCCAAACAAGGTGGGACACATTTACTATGGCAAGTCCGACAGAATTCTGGCATACATGATTTAAGCCACATTTATTATGTTCTTTAGTCAGTTGTTATACACTTCGGAGCTGCATCGGACAAAAGGGTGTAGCCATGTATAAAAGAGGCGTGGCTTAGTGTTCAATACCGTGCGCCAACAAAATGCACCAAACTGTTACCGCAGTTAGTGGCATAGGCTAAACCAATTAAGCAGAAAATAATGGGGCAGATTTATTAATACTGTCTAATGATTAGACAGTGCAAATGTAGCCTAGAGAGACTTATATTTCCCCAGATTTGTCAACACAAGGTTAAATCTGCTGCAATTTTAGCATGTCTAGTCTAAGTTTTCACTGTCTAATTATTAGACTGTATTATTTGTGTGCTATCCTTACACATCCACTTTAGAAGAAATAGCTTGGTATGTTTCCCTTAAAGAGGTTTTCTCACCATGTTCATTAGCTTTAACCTGTTTCCCCAAAAATAAGACATCCCCTAAAAATAAGACCTGGTGCAATTTTTTCAAACTTAGAAATATAAGGCCTCCACTGAAAATAAGACCTAGCGGCAGTCATTGCTACAGCTCCCCCCACGCCATACATTAGCATTAGCAGATCATTTAGATAGGTCTTACCTTGTGTGGGAGGCTACCTGGACAAGAGGTGCTCATTTAAGGAAAGTGCTATTGCTAGACATGAGAGATTGGGGCCAACGATTCAAAAAGAAACGGAGTCACAAGAAATTCACCATGAAATTCAGGGTTTGGAGAGTTATGAGGATGTACCAGAAGATGATGACATGACGGTCTTTGAATAAATGTTGCTTTTTGCTCCTAAGTACCGGGATCAATAAAAGTAACATGAACTGTTGTACATGGAAACAGAGTAACAAAAAATTCTTGATAGAATTCAGGTTTGGCTGGTTATGCTGATGTTTGTGATGACACGACTACAGTATATTAATAAATTATGATTTTTTTGCTCAACAACAAATGTGAATTCTTGTTCAAGGAAAAATAAGACATCCCCTGAAAATAAGACCTAGCGCATCTTTAGGAGCAAAAATTAATACAAGACACTGTCTTATTTTTAGGTAAACAGGGGTAGTCAAAAGTAAATAGAGACTTTTACTAAATACATTGCTGTTCCTATTTTGTTTCCTTTCAGAACTAGAGTAGTTCTCATCTCCTATTTGTGTACACAAGCTTCCCTAGTTTACAAACTACTTCTCAATTCTAGCAGCCATGGCCAGGATGGTGACGCCACTCCCCGCTGTGTCTTGTCAGCCGCACAGAAGCTTGTTTATCTTTCCTACTGACAAACCTTAACCCTTTAGAGCTATGTAGCTCAGTCCTTGTTCTGTTATTTAAACCCTTTCTGTTATTAAAGTCCCTCTAACAGACCCAGCCAGGAATAGCAGAACTGAAATGTCAGTCACTGCTGTAGACCCACCCACAGCCTGAACACTAAGGCAGGGTTCACACGGCTTATTCACGCCGTAATTGCGGGACGGATTTCATCCGCAATTACGGTGTGTGTACGGCGGCGGGGAGGGAGTGGAGGGGCCAGCTGCTTGCCGGCTCCATAGACATCTATTATCTACGGCGTGTATCCCGTCGGGATAATTGACATGTCACTTTCTCCCCGCTCGCCGTATTTCGCGAGCGGGGAGAGGAGACAGAATCCATAGTTCTCTATGAGAACTGTGGATTACCGTAATGTCTGGGACAGACAGTACGGTGCGCAATACGGAATGAAATCCGTCCCAAAATCAGCCGCGTGAACATAGCCTAAGGGGGAGCCTGACGCTGACTGTGAAGAGCAGGCTCTGTGAAACAGTCAGAAGTAGACTAAATGAAAGGGTTTTGGCCACTGCCAAATGGGTTGTCGTCCACCCCCTATAGACTTCTTAAGGACAAATGTTTTCAGATATGAGGGAGCTTTAATGACAGAAATATTGGTTGTCACTCAAGTTCCTGGAAAAATATTATTATAAATTATTTAAAAGCACCATTAATTCCAGGGTGTTGTACATTCAAAGGGGGTTACATATATACCATAAGATCAAGCAACTGGAACAGAGGCAGAGAGAACCCTGCCTGTGAAGATTTACAATCTACAATGGAGGAGCATTGAGACAAAAGGTAGGGCACAGACATATTTATATGGTGGTGTAGTGGCAGTGGAGTTACTGTAGGGTGTAGGCTGAAGAGACAAATTTTCAGGTCACCTTTGAAAGTTGTAAAAGTGGAAGACAGTCTAAAGTGTTGTGGTGATGTGTTCCAGAGTATGGGGGAAACATGGGAGAAATCTTGAAGACACTTGTATAAGGAGCTGACAAGAGGAGACCACAGAAGAAGGTTCTGTTAGGAGTGGAGATTGTGTGATTGGAGGTATCTGGAGAATAAGGCAGAGATGTATGGAGGGGAGAGGTTATGGAGAGCTTTGTAGGTCATGGTTAGTAACCTGAACTGAATTCACTGGGCAATGGGTAGACAGCAAGGAGATTGGCAGAGGAGGAATGAGAAGAGAGGTGGATTTCTAGAATGTTTATATAGGTTGTTTGAGAAAAAAGAACTGCTTTTCTTGTTGCAAGCAAAACATGGCTATTGACCATGGGCTGTGTCTGGCATTTCAAGTCAGCTCCATTTTGTTTCTTTTAATTTATTTGCATGATTTGAAGCACATTCTATTCTTTGCAATCTTTGCATTACTACTGTGTTGCTTTCAGTATGAAACCATAATCTAGTGCCATACTCAGGTCTGAAAAAATGTTCCTTATGAAAAGCAACAAATTATTCTAAATTATTTTGTGGCCTTGGCTCACTGCAGATCCAGAGCGGAGCTGATGGAAACAGATAAATGAAGCGTTACTTGCAATATGTGTCTTTCCTGCCAAAACTACTATGTAAAAAAATAAAAGCATTTGTAAATGTTATATTTTTTCTTAGTAAGTGAGTCTTGGTTATTTATGTTTTGTTTACATTTTAAAAGATGAAATTGGCAATGAACCATTTAGGATCAGGGCCATAAAATGCGGACAATTCATCCACAATAAATTACATTCAATTTGTTTGCCTAACTCTTGTAGTGTGGAGTGCTGGTAGCTAAACTGATGAGACAGATGTGTTGGTTTACTGCAGGCGCATATTCCTCCTACTGGATTAACATATGTTATATTAGGTCAAATCAAAGTATTTGCCTAAGCAATTGGGTTTAATTTTCCAAAGGGCTTCTGGTGGAATGTGATTCTCCACTTTTCCTTTACATTGGGTTACTAATAAAACATCTTGAAACATCTTAAGTATAAATTCTGGCGGAACAGACTACTCTTAGGCCCAATTCACATTGAATTTTAGCAGCCAGTTCTTGGTGTCCATTAGGACACCGTAAAAATGTATGCCGATGGATACCACTGCAGGGCAGAAATGGGCCTGAATAGGGCAAACATAGCCCTAATAGTCCTGTGGATCACTCTTTTGTGGCTGATGCAGAAATGGTATACGCTTGCTAAGTAGAGTAAATGTAGGACTAGGGCTAGGATTGACCTATTAAAGTCTATGGCCCCATCGCAGCCTCTTTGCGGTATCCTTTGGGTTAACTTTTAATGGTATCCCAATGGATACCACAAGCGGGCTGATTTGTATGGAGCCTTACCAGAGCTCATAATAATAATAATGGTTACTTTTTAGCCTCCTACAAACAACTGGTAGAGGGTGGGGAGGCGAAGGTTTGGATATTGCTTTTATTTCTAAAATTTCTAGATTATTAATGTTCACAAAAACATACTAAACATTCATCCAACAAAACCAGAAATGGGAGGGCAGACAAGGAAGATGTTCTGAATATCAACCTGTGCCAGTTACAGTATATCCATCTAACCAATTACTGTATATGGGAGCCTTTTTTCTCCTTTGCATTAATTTGCTTAATATTTGTGCCCCCAGTGAGAAAGTGCCCATCCTATTCGGCAAAATGCTTAAAGGGGTTGTCTCTTTACATTGTTTCATCTTACCTGAGTCCTGTTTTCTCAGTTTCAATTTTGAATTCAGTGTTTACTGACTACTACTGGCCTGCAGTGACGAGGTGCTGAGGACACCAGGTCTGTAGCTATAGCGACCTGAGGAGCTGATGCAGTCCATACAGGAGGGGATATATAGGAATAAGTAGGACACTGGTAATGGAAAAATATTGCAAAATGACTTGTTTTTGCAAAATCTTTAACATAAAAATCAATCCTTGTAGTGAGACAACCCCTTTACCTGTTTTCTCCCAGGCTGAGATGATCATATTATGTAATACATCTGGATGACAGATCCAAAGCTAGGCATAGAGTGAAATGTTGGCCATTCGATTTCAACATTTATTTGGTGCAAGAGAGAAAAAAATGGACAATACCTTATGTTATCTTGGAATTTTTCAACCAATTAGTCAACCATAACCTGTGGGGTATTCTTTTGATCTCAGCAAAATGTTCATATTTATAATAATTCAGATATTGAAGACTATGAATAAAAGAAGATGGGGCCTTTCATAACACATTACTTGGGTGTGACTCTTTTTAGACCTTGAATTATGTAGTTCTACATTTAGCACAGAAGGACCTACAGATCTGGGAACATGTATATATAAAGCTAAGAAAGACATGAAGCTCAGGTACCAGGTTTCAGCTAAAACTAAAGGTCTACTCTATATATATATACAATGGCTCAACATTAGTTGGTTCCTGGGTGATCATTGTATGTTGAAACTATAACTCTAAGGAAAACTGGTAACTGGTTCTAAGGCCTCAAAATGTCACCCAACATAATGCAAAATTAAGATTAAAGAATGCTATAGAGATAGCTATTACAAATAAATCAAGTCCTTACAAATAACAGTCAGAAGGAGCTGCATGAAATCACTTTCTGTGATGAGGACAGGAGCTTCTTTGGATTCATGTACTTTATACACGATGTACCAGAAAAAAGAAAATGGGGCCCTCACTTGGTGCCCAAAGGAACTGCTCACCCTGACACATGTAAAGAGCATTACAGTACATGTCGTACCGCGCTGTACTGTAGAGAGGCGCTACTAGACCACCAATCACTGCATGCAGTGTATTAATACAGATATTTTACAAGTACAATGTTCATAATAATTGGTTGGATCAGGGTCTAGGACATTGTATCTTGAAACCATACTCAATATAAATGTCTCTGGAAAGACCATTGTATGTTCTAAATATTGTATCCTGAAGCCACTATAACTTGAGGGAGTACTGTATATTCGATTTATCTGGATTTGTATTCTATGCACAGCTATTGTGCTACAGAGGTAATTGTAGAAAAATACATAAAAATGTATTTTGATAGACTAGAGAAAATAGAAAAACTCAGTCTCCTATTTACTTGTGCACGTGATAAACATTCTCTGAGCAGGAATTGTTCCTTTAACTGTCTCTGTATAGTCCATATGGCAAGTGAGAGCCTTATAAAAAGGGTTGCAGGGTCAGAGGTCTGAGGCTATATACAGTTCCCTCTCACATGTTTTGGTGGCAGGATTTGCACATAGTCTGCAATTAGACGCTTGTGCTTTCATGGGCTGGAGAGAGATTACACATGGCCTGCACAGCAATAAAACCCTGTGGGAGAGACTTGATCCCCAAGTGAACTGAGCCTATTACCTAAAGCAAAAGAACTTGGGAAATTATTTTAGAAACTAAGGTGTTGATAGCATTCATTGTGTTCACTTTATGGAGGTGGATTCCTGACCTAGATGGTAGGTAGAACTGGCAATGCAAAATATAACACAAAGGAAAACTGCACTTTTTGTTAACAGTTTGAAAGATTTAGAACGTTAAATTAACGTAAGAAGGTTTAATAATTGTGAAAGAAGGAAGGAAGGAGGGAAGGAAGGAAATGAGTGAGGATAAAGGGAAATAAGAATGGTAGAGAGAAAGAGAGAGAGAAGGAAGAAAAAAGTAGTGAGGATAAAGGGAAGTAAGAATGGTAGAGAGAAAGAGAGAGAGAAGGAAGAAATAAGTAGTGAGGATAAAGGGACACAATGAATGGTGCAGAGAAAGGAGTAATGCTATATGCAAAATACAGGCAATAAAGGAACAAGTGAAAGTGGACGAATAAAAGAAGGAGGGAAAGAAGACTGGAATGGAAAGAAAGTATGGAAGCAAAAGAGAAAAAAGCAATGAAGGCATATACGAAAGGGACAAAAAAGAAAGGATGCTATTTGGAAAACATGACAAAAAAACAATGGAAGGAGAGAAGGAAGCACAAAAAGGTATGAGGATAAAAGGATATAAGAATGGTACAGAGAGATGAAAAAATCAACATGAAAAAGGACAGACAGTAACAAGTGGAGGTTGATGAATAAAGGAAGGAAAGAAGATAAGGAAAGTAAGAAGGTGGAAGAAAGGAAGAGAAAGAAATAAAAAGGGAGAAATTAAGAAAACAAATGACAAATAAAGAATATGAATATGGAAAACATCAAGGCAACAAAGGTAGGGAGGAATGATGAAAGAGGAAAAAAGGTGTGAAGATTTAAGGATATAAGAATGGCACAGAGAAAATAAGAATGCTTTACGCAAAAGACAGGACACAAAGGAAAGAGTGAAGGGTGAGGAAGAAAAAAAGAAAGAAAGAAAGAAAGAAAAAGAAAGAAAGAGAAAAATGGAGTGATGAAGGGATATAAGATGGCGACAAAAAACAAAGAATGTTGAATAAAACATAGGAAAGAAACAATGGAAAGGAGGAAGAGAAAGATGTATGAAAAGCAGAGAAAAGTAGAGGAAAATAGGAAGGAAGAGAGAAATGAAGGCAATAAACTACTTATGGCTCTATCGTCATCAGATAATAAACTATCAAATATTCTCTTTGGGGCTGAAAACCAGAGTTTAATTTGTACCAACTGCCTCACTAACATTACTGGAGGATGGTCACTGTGATGAGACGGTGTACATTCTAGCTAAGGATATCTTATAATCTCTGCTGTCGTAGCCTTTTCTGACAGATATATGAATAGTCGTACACAGAAACTTTGCACAGTCTGCACTAGATTGCGCCAAAGTTTGGCATGAAACTGTCATACAAATCCAAACCACGGCTGAGACAAAGTTTGGTTATAACACTCTTTTATAGATACTGTTGTATTCTACACTCCTCTATGTCCTCTATGTAGAACATTTTTATATTATGTATTTCTATAGGAAGATTTTTGGAGATTGACATATAAAACAGTATTTTGTGGATTTCCAGCATTAAAGATTGAAGCACATGGCTTATTGTAGAATATGCACTGTCCCCCTTCCAATGAGTGACATCTCTTGGGCTCTGCTTGTTTTAATACGTATCACTTTCACTCTGAGTTATTCCCTATAGGCTAAGAGAGGGGAGAGAGAATATTTTGAATGTTGACATGGACTGGCAGACAGCCAAGAAGAATGGAAACCTAGAATGCAGGTGTCCGGGGTGATTCCTGACCTCGGCTTCCCCAGTGCTACCCTGCAGTCCCTTGGGTGGAATGTCAGCAGTGCTGATATAGATACCTACTACGAGCTTTCCTTTTTGTTAATAAAGATCAAGTGAAGTTATGTTGGATTTAGTAGTACATTAAAAGACATTTGGCAGAGGACCGGCGAAAGAAGACAACAGGCAACGTTCTACAAAATGGAGGATGAAGAATGATAAATCCTGGTATTATCCACACACAGTTTCCATTTCCTAGGCTTAATTGACATCCCTCAGAGTACATCTAAATGGAAGCTAAAAGTTTCTTTATATGTTGAACACGTTTCCTAGAATTCCTCTGGAGCTTTCAGTGGAAAAATTCAAGTTTGGAAAACAATCAGATCTGTAAAATTCAATCTTTCATATTAATAACTGCTGTATAAATTCCTCTAAACACAGCATCAGATGTGGGGCAGGAATTAAATGGTCCATGTCGAACAAGGGAATAACTTTAAGACCCTTTGCGGCTATGGGATTTTTCCACTAGACTTAAAAACATGATCTCAATTTAATGTTAATGAAATACTTCTGACTAGAATCAGAAAAAAATGTTAAAAAATATTTGAGTAAAAACAATATTTGTTAGAGAGGGGATTGGAAAGCAAAGGACTTTCCAGACAATCTCCTAATACCCAGATAATCTGACTCTTCCAGCCCAGATAATTGAACTCCGTTTTTCCAGATAATCTGTCCCCTAACACCTAGATAATCTGACTTCTCTGACCCAGAAATCTGTCCTCTAACACCTAGATAATCTGACACCTCTGACCTAAATAATCTGTCCCCTAACACCAAGATAATTTGACTCCTCTGACCCAGATAATCTATCCCCTAACACCAAAATCATTTGACTCCTCTGACCCGGATAATCTTTCCCCTAACACCAGAACTGACTAGTTGTTAAAATTAGGCCATGTAGGTGATAGACCAGGAGCTTTACCATAATGAAGAATAATAGACATACCGCTGCCAGGAACCTGTAGGTGCGTGCAAGAGATCACCATACCAGCTCACTTGGTGTATTGCTCTAATCCGGGTTGTGATCAGGGCAGTATTGGCAGTACTGAATGGGGACCTAACACAATTTAAACAAAACAAAAACAGAGAACCTGCAGATAGAGTGCAAGCTAGGAGCTGGTAATGAGTGGGATGGGGGGGGGGGGGGCGATGCTTTGGTTTTATGGGGCCTGAAGTTACTTATGGCGGCCCTGGCTCTAATAGTCATTAGTATTTCCTACAGAAAAATGAACCTGCTCACGTTATTAAGGGCCATTTTCTCTCACTGATGAAAGATGCCCTTTATAGACCCTCACCTAAATAGATTAAGACTGTTGCATAAGTAAATCACTATTCCAAAAGGTAGAATTGTACAGTATAACTAATATTACTACGACTACAATTATCTCTATTATCACTACTGCTACTATGAAGCATCAGCTACCGAATACTTCTGAGGGCTATACAGCTGCTTGTCACCTGAGACATTTATGACCTCACCGGCCTCTCATGCCTCACACTCAGGACTGTGACATCATCTGTCTAGAATGAAAACTTCTTTTGAGTTCGTAGTGTGCCGACTTTGTTAACGTCAGGTTGCACAGATTTGTAGAGGGATTTCCTTAGACTTAAATGTAAATATGTTTAGGATATAAATCAGGAGGTTGGAGGAAGCAGCATTCAATAAGGTCCAGACAAATATTTTAATGATTTGTGTTTTTAGTACTACATAACAGCATAAAGGCTGCACAGTCTGAACTGATTTCTGCTTAACTTGTTATAATACCTGGTTATATTAATGTCACATTTTACACAGATAGATGTAATATCTATCTATCTATCTCTTACATCTACATCTATATGAGATGTATAGATAGATATGAGATATATATAGGAGAGTTAGATCGATGTAACATGGACAGACAGAGAAATAGAGATAGATAGATAGATAGATAGATAGATAGATAGATAGATAGATAGATAGATATGGGATAGTTATGAGAGATAGATGGATAAATAGATAGATATGAGCGTGAGTGAGAGAGATAGATAGATTTAAGACAGACAGAGAGATAGATATGAGAATGAGAGATAAATATAGGATGAATATATATGAGAGTTAGATCTAAGATAGATAGATAGATAGATAGAAGAAAGATAGATATGGATAGAGGATAGATAGATAGATGAATAGGAGAGAAATACCTAAATAGATAGATAAATAGATATGAGATACATATGAGATAGATAGATAATAAATAGATAGACTCAAATTGTATCAAAGAAACAAAAATTTAGTAAGGTAATTAAAAAACCCAAACACTTACATATCTAATGTCATAATATTATTGTATACCAGTTCATTCAATACATTATTATTATTATTTATTTTAAAGCGCCATTGATTCCAGGGCGCTGTACATTCGAGGGGGTTACATACATAACATAAGTCAAACGAGTACAATGATAAGTGATGATTGACAATTGGCACGACAGACGGAGAGAGGACCCTACCCGCGAGGGCTTATACAGTAATCTGCAAGGAGGGGGAAAGAGACAGAAGGTGAGGGCAGACATGTTTGTGGAGTATGTAGTGACAGGAAAGTTAGTGAAGGTTATAGGCAAGCCTGAAGAAAGGGGTTTTCAGGTTGCTTTTGAAGCTGGTGAAAGTGAAGGAGAGTCTGATGTGTTGGGGCAGTGAGTTCCAGAGTGTGGGGGAAGCACACATGCTATGTATCTGGTATGTAAGTAGATTCATAGATGGATATGAATTAGATCGATCGATCGATAGATATAGATAGATAGATAGATAGATAGATAGATAGATAGATAGATAGATAGATAGGTAGATAGATGCTGTTATGCTGTAGTGCAAACTTCAAACTATAGACAGACTGCTGTTATTCTGTAGGATCAGCTTCAGACTACAGACGCAGATAGATCTAAGACAGATTGATATATAGATGCTGTTATACTGCAGGGTCAGCTTCACACTATAGACACAGACTGCTGTTATACTGTAGGGTCAGCTTCAGACTATTGACAGACTGCTGTTATACTGTAGGGTCAGCTTCAGACTATAGACACAGACTACTGTTATACTGTAGGGTCAGCTTCAGACTATAGACACAGACTGTGTTTTTACTTTAGGGTGAGCTTCACACTTTTGGAAAAAGACTGCTGTTTTTTAATGTAGGGCAGATTTGGGTATAGTCCGAATGGTTTTTTTGGTTTGGGGAGTTTGACTATAGAAAAACAGGTGCTGTTATTTCTGTTTTTGGGCGAGCTTCAGGGCTTTAGGCCACAAAACTTTTGTTTTCTTTTTGGGGGAAATTCAGACTTTTAACACAGTGTGTTATATGTAGGGGCAGCCCCTTAGTATAGGGAAAAAGAATGCTGGGTTTACTGTTGGGCGGCTTCGACTATAGACAAGACTTTTGTTTTACTGTTTTGGGCGACCTTCAGACTATAGACACAGGGCTGCTTTTTTATTTTGTAGGGCGAGCTTTCAGACTATTTGACCCCAGGGCCGCTGTTATATGTAGGGTCAGCTTTTTGACTTTTTGACCGACTGTGTTATATGTTTGGGCGAGCTTCGCCCTTTTTACAGAAAGCTGTTTTTTCTGTTTGGGCGAAACTTTAGCTATTGAAATGAATGTGTTTTATTGTTGGGTTTAGCTTCGGCTTTAAAGGGGCAAAGACTGCTGTTATTCTGTAGGGTCAGCTTTTAAAACTTTGACAAAAAATGCGTTTTTCGGCTAGGGGGGGGAGGGTTTCTTAGGGGTTTTCCAGACTGTGTTATATGTTTTTGGGTTTTGCTTTAACTATAGACACAGGGCCGCTGTTTATTTTGTTTGGGTCAGCTTCAGAATTTTGACAAGGGCTTTATGTTTTTTCTGTTGGGTCAGCTTCGATATTTGACCAGGGCTTCTGTTTTAATGTTTTTGGGTTAAAATTCAGGGCTTTAAAAACTAAGGGGCTGCTGTTTTT
The DNA here is from genome assembly GCA_025379985.1 of Phyllomedusa bahiana. Taxonomy (NCBI): domain Eukaryota; kingdom Metazoa; phylum Chordata; class Amphibia; order Anura; family Hylidae; genus Phyllomedusa; species Phyllomedusa bahiana. Next base: position 37,875 of record JAODAL010030713.1, read on the forward strand.
CGGAGGGTTGAGTTAAAAACTATTGGGAAAAACTGTTTTTATTCTGTAGGGTCGCTTCAAGGGAAAAAAATTTTTTAAAAAATGCTGTTTTTTACTGTAGGGCGAGCTTCAGGGCTATTTGACAAAAGACTGCTGGGTTTTGCTGTAGGGCGAGCTTTAGACTTTTAGCCCCGTTTCTGTTTTAATGTTTTGGGTCAGCTTTAGACTATAGCACAGGGTTTTGTTATACTTGGGGAAAATTTGACTTTAGACACGAATGGGTTTTTTAATGTAGGGTAGCTTTTAGACTTTTAGGCACAGTTGCTGTTATACTGTAGGCGAAACTTCAGAAATTTTGAACAGGGTGGTGGTTTTACTGTAGGGGCGCCCCCTTTTGGGGTTTTTGGGCACGATGCTGTTAAAACTGTTGGGCGAGTTCAGACTTTTAGACAAGGATTGCTGTTTTTTAAAAATGTAGGGGCGCTCCAGAAATAGGAAAAAGAATGCCCGGGTTTTTCTGTTTTGGGCGGGCTTCAGACTATAGGGGGGAAATTTTTTGTTATTTCTTTTTGGGCGAGCTTCAATAAGACACAGACCTTTTCGTTTTATTGTAGGGGCAGCCTTTTAGGGGCTTTGGGCACAGGGGCTGCTGTTATACTTTTAGGGTCAGCCCTTTAGACTTTTTGAAAAACTGTGTTTTTTACTGTGGGCGAGTTCAAAATATTGAAACGATGCTGTTAAAGTTAAAGGGGCAGTTCGACTATAGAACAGGACTTTTGTTATGTGTAGGGTCAGCTTCAGGGCTAAATTGACCAAGACTGGTGGTTTTACTGTAAGGTAAGGGACTGCCCTTTGTAAAGACTGCTGTTTTTTATGTAGGGTCAGCTTCAGATTAAAAGAAACAGGGAAAGTGTTTTTTATGTAGGGTCAGTTTTTTATTTAGCCGACTGAGGGTTTTACTGTTTGGGGGCTTTCGACTATAGCACAGAATGTGTTATTCTTTAAAAACGAGCTTCAAAATTTTGGGCACAGACTGGGGTGTTTTACTGTTGGGCGAGTTCAGTTTTGACACCGACCCGCTGTTACCTGAAAGGGGTAAAACTTCAGGGCCTTTTTGGGCACCGATGCTTTTGGGGTGTTGGGTAGCTTCAGAATAAGGGGCACAGACTGCTTTTTACTGTAAGGTCAGCCTTTACTATAGTCACAGATGCTGTTTTAATGTAGGGTTAGCTTTAGACTTTGACCCCAGGAAAGCTGTTTTCTGTGGGTTTGCTTCAGACTAAGAACAGGGCTGCTTTTTATACTGTAGGGTGGCTTCAGCTATAGACACAGAGTTTTGGTTTTTAAATATGGGGGGAGCTTCAGACTTTAGACACAGACTGTGTTTTACTGTTGGGTCGCACTGACTATTGTCAAAAGAATGTGTTTTTTTTTGTAGGGTCAGCTTAGCTATAGGGCACAGACTGCGTTAAACCCGTTTGGGCAAACTTCAGACTATTTACAGGGCTTTCTGTTATACTGTAGGGGGCAGCTTTAGGGTATAGACACAGGGTGCTGTTTTAATGTAGGGTCCCGCTTCAGGGCTAAGACACCGACTGCTGTTATTTCTGGGAGGGTGGCTTCGAATATAGGGCCAAAAGACTTTCCCGTTTTTGGGGGGGTCGCTTCAGACTTTTTGGGCACAGACTGCTGTTAACGTAGGGTCAGCTTCAGACTATAGACAGATGCTGTTATACGGTTTGGGCGAAACTTCAGACTTTGGGCCAGTCTCTGTTTTTTCTTTAGGGTCAGCTTAGATATTGTCAAAAGGGGGGGGGGGGCGGGGTGGTTTTATTTGTGGGTCAGTCCAGTTTTAGACAAGTTTTCTTTTTACTGGGAGGGCGAGCTTCAGATTTTAAAAAACCAAAGATGTGTTTTAAATGTAGGGGAAGGGTTCAGACTTTTAGCACCCGGGGGAAAAGTTAAACTGTTTGGGGGAGCTTGGTTAGACCAAAAAGACACAGATGCTGTTATACTGTTGGGTCAGTTTTTAGACTATAGACAAAACGGTGTTATACTGTAAAGGGGCGCTTTGACTATGACACAGAATGCTGTTTACTGTAGGGTCAGCTTAGATATAGCAAAAGAATGTGTTTTATGTAGGTAGTTCGACTATAGACACAGGGCTGCTGTTAAAACTGTAGGGCGGCTTCAGACTTTTAGACAAGGGTGTGTTTTTGCTGTAGGGGCAGCTTTTTAGATATAGGGCACAGACTGTGTTAAAACTGTAGGGTTTGCTTCAGGGCTATTGACACGGGGTGCTGTTTTAAATGTAGGGTCAGCTTTTAGCTATAGAAAAGAATTTCTTTTTATCTGTAGGGTTTAGCTTCCCCGGGCTATAGACACAGAATTTTGTTTTTTATTTTAGGTCCCGCTTCGACTTTTGACACAGGGCTGCTGTTATATGTAGGTCGAGCTTTTAGACTTTTGGGCAACTGCTGTTATGTGTAAGGGTCAGGGTTCAGACTATAGACAAAAGATGTGTTATACTGTTGGGTTTAGTTCAGACTATTGAAGAATGTGTTTATAATGTAGGGCGAGCTTTGCTATAGACAAAGACTGCTGTTATACTTTTAGGGGGGCTTCAGGGCTTAGACACAGAAATGCTGTTATTTCTGTTGGGGCAGGTTCGTTTTAGACAAGGGGTGTGTTATACTGTAGGGTCGCTTAAAACTATAGGGAAGGGTGTGTTATAATGTAGGGGGCGCAATTTACTATAGGGAAAAAGATGTGTTTATACTGTAGGGCGACTTTAGGTTTAGCACAGACTGCTGTTATACTGTTTTTGGGTTTAGCTTCGAATTAGACACAAAATTTTCTGTTTTTGTGAAAGGGCCCGGGGTTCAGACTTAGACACAGGGCTGTGGTTTTACTGTAGGACGAGCTTCAGACTATAGGACAGACTGCTGTTATAAATGTGGGCGAGTTTTAGTTTTAGACACAGATGCTTTTTTTGTTGGGTCAGCTTCGACTATAGACAAAAGAAATGTGATAAACTGTTTGGGTCGCTTCAGACTATAGACACAGACTGTGATTTACTGTTGGGTAAACTTAGCAATTTTAAACAGATTTTGTATACTGTTTGGGTCAGCTTTAGGGCTATTTGACAAAGATGTGTTTTACTGTAGGGGTCAGCACTGGGGTATAGTAAGGAAAGCTGTTTTACCGTAGGGTAAACACTGAAATATAGTACAGACTGTGTTTTTACTGTAGGGTTTAGCTTTTAGACTTTGACCACTGGTTTATACTTTGGGCGGGGTTAGATTTTAGCACAGGGTGCTGTTTTAATGTAGGGTCAGCCTGGGCTATGGGAAAAGTTTTCTGTTTTGCTGGTTTGGGGGAGTTCAGGACATAGGGCAGACTGCTGTTTTTCCCGTAAAGGGGCGCCCCTTTTTAAATAAAAGACACAGGGCTGTGTTTTTTGTTGGGGGGACCCGCTAAGAACAGACTGTGTTTTTTGCTGTTTGGGCGAGTTCAGATATAGGAAAGACTGGCCCCGGGTTTTACGGGAGGGTGAGGTTCAGGGTTTTTGGCCAGAATGTTTTTATACTGTAGGGTCAGGGAATGACTATAGGGCACAGAATGCTTTTTAACTGTAGGGCGAGCTTAAAAAAATTTGACACCCGATGCTGTTTTTTACTTTTAGGGTCAGCACTGACTATAGTCAAAGACTGTGTTATTTTGTAGGGCGAGCTTCAGACTTTAGGGCAAGCTGCTGTTATTCTGTTGGGGGGGCTTCGGGCTATAGGCACAGCTGATGTTATCCGTTGGGTCAGCTTAGACTATTGACCGAATGTGTCATACTGTTGGGGGGCTTTAGCTATGAAAACGACTGTGTTATCCTGTAGGGTCGCTTCAGAATATAGGGCACAGACTTTTATTTTTGTTGGGTCAGCTTCAGACTTTAGGGCACAGTTTCTGTTATGCGGTTTTTGGGTTGCTTTAGACTTTAGACACAGATGTGTTATTACTGTTAGGGCCCGGGGTTCAGGGCTATAGACAGGGGCTGTTATTTCTGTAGGGGGGAGCTTAGAATTTTTGACAGACTGCTGTTATACTGTTGGGCGAGCTTTTTAGACTATAGACACGAAATGCTGTTTTTTTGTAGGGCAAATTCAGACTATAGACCGAATTTCTGTTATGCTGTTAAAGGGGCAGTTAGATTTGACACAGATTTTGTTATACTGTAGGGCGAGCTTCGGAAAATAGACCGGAATGCTGTTTTACTGTAGGGGGAAACTTCAAAACTATTTGGGCAAGGGCTTTTGTTTACTGTAGGGGGAGGTTCGTCATTGAAACAGATGCTGTTTTTTACTGTTTGGGTCAGTTAAAACTATAGACAAAAGATGCTGTTATTTCGTAGGGTCAGGTTAAATATAGAAAAGAATGCTGTTTTTACTGTCGGGGGAAACTTCAGGGGTATAGACACAGACTGTGTTTAATGTAGGGTCGGTTCAGATTTAGGGCACAGGCTGCTGTTATAATGTTGGGTCAGCATCAGACTATAGGGCCGGGCTGTGTTATACTGTTGGGCGAGTTCAGATATAGAACAGTCTGTTATACTGTTAGGGTTAGCTTCAGAAAATTTTGACCGACTGCTGTTATTTCTGTTGGGCGAGTTCGATTTTGACACAGGGTGGTTTTACTGTTGGGCGAGCTTCAGGACTATTGACAGCTGCTGTTTACTGGGAGGGGGGGCTTCAGACTATAGACAAGACGTGTTTTAAAAATAGGGTCAGCTTCAGGGGCTATAGGGAAAAGCCCGCGTTAAAACTGTAGGGTAGCCTTTAGGGCTAAGGGCACAGACTGCTGTTATACTGTTTGGGCGGGGGGGGGGATTCAGACTTAGGAAAACCAAAAGGGGGGTTTTTACTGTTGGCGAGTTCAGGCTATAGAACAGATGCGGGTTTTTTGTAGGGTCAGCTTCAGATTTAGACAAGGAAATGGTTTTTTTTGTAGGGGGGAAGGGTTCAGATATAGACACAGATGGGTGATATTTTGTAGGGGGGAGCTTAAAACTATAGACCCAAGGCTGCTGTTTTACGGTATGGGGGTTAGATATTTTTACACAGAAGCTGTTTTTACTGTAGGGTCAGCTTCAGAAAATAGACCGGGTGTGATTTAAAATTTTAGGGCGAGCTTAGAATTTTGGGCAAAAAGGCTGCTGTTATTTCTGTTTGGGTGGCTTCAGGACTATGACCTCAGGGCTGCGTTATACTGTTGGGTCAGTTCAGGGCTATAGCAAAGGGTGCTGTTTTTCTGTAGGGAAACTTCAGACTATAGACACAGGGTGCTTTTTACTGTAGGGTTTTGGGTTCAGATTTGACAGAATGCTGTTTATGGGTTGGGCGGAGCTTCAGATTAGGGCCAGATGTGTTAAAAATGAGGGCGTCTTCAGGGCTTTTTGGGAAATGGTGTTATATTTTTGGAAAGGGGGGGCTTTTAGGTTATAGAAAACAAAACTCTGTTATTCGGTTTGGGGAGCTTCCCGATTTAGGACAGACTGCTGTTATCGGTAGGGTCGCTTCGAATGAAACAGAATGCTTTTTTTTTCCTTTTAGGGTGAGCTTCAGAAATATAGACACAGGGCTGTTTTTATAATGTAGGGCGAGCTTCAGACTATTGGGCAAGGACCCGCTGTTTACTGTAGGGGTGCTTTTTGAAAATAGAAAGATGCTGTTATACTGTGGGTGATTTCAGGCTTTTAGACAGACTGCTTTTTTATATTGTAGGGCGGGGGCTTTCCCGGGCTATAGAACCAAGCTGTTTAAAATGTAGGGCGAGCTTTTAGAATATTGCCCCAGATGCTGGTTTTGTGTTGGGTCAGCCCTTTTGGGAATTTTTGACACAGTTTTGTTATGCTTTTTGGGTCAGTTTTAGATATAGAAACCCGCTGCGTTTTCGTTGGGTTTTCCCTTTAGACTATTTGACCACAGGCGGGTGTTATTTTCTGTAGGGGCGTTCAGACTATAGAAAAGCTGTGTTTTATGTGGGTGAGGTTTAGGGTATAGACACAGATGTGTTAAACTGTAGGGGGCTTTTAGGAAAAGGGGCACAGATGATGTTTTTTACTGTAGGGGGTGCTTAGACTATAGACAGCTGTGTTATTTTTTGTAGGGGGCTTCCGACTATAGACACAGACTGTGTTTTATGTGGGCGAGTTTTAAACCCATAGACTGAAGTGTTTATCCCCCGTTTGGGTCAGCTTTAGCTATAGGGCACAGGGTGCTGTTTTTACTGTAGGGTCAGCTTTTAGGGTATGGAAAACCCGGGCTGTGTTTTTACTGGGGGGTTTAGGGTTCAGGGCTTTTGACACAGTGTGTTATATGTAGGGGGCAGCTTCACATTTTTGCCACAGATGTTTTTATATGTTGGGCGACTTAAGATATAGACACCGACTGATGTTTTACTGTTGGGCGAGTTCAGGACTATAGACAGGGCTGTGTTTACTGTAGGGGGAAAATTCGGGGTATAGCACAGAATGCTGTTTCTGTAGGGGGAGCTTCAGACTATAGACAGGGCTGTTTTTATACTGTAGGGTCAGCTTCAACTATAACCGACTGTGTTATATGTAGGGTGAGCTTCAGACTATAGAAAGGGCTGTGTTTTTACTGTAGGGGGGAGCTTCGCTTAGACACGATGCTGTTATACTGTAGGGTGGCTTAGGGTATAGACAAAAACTGCTGGTTTTTCTGTTGGGGATCTTCGGGCTTTTGAAAGGGTGCTGGTTTTTTTTTTTTGGGGGCTTCAGCTTTAGACACAGAATGCTGTTTTTACTGTAGGGGGGAGCTTCAACTATTTGCCAAAGACTGTGTTATGCTGTAGGGCGCCCTTTAGACTATTGAAACCCGACTGCTTTTTTTGCTGTAGGGGCAGGGGTTCAGACTTTAGACAAAAGGGTGCTTTTTTGCTGTAGGGTCAGCTTCAGACTATTGACACGACTGCTGTTATGCTGTAGGGGGTCGCTTAGCTATGGGAAAAGACTTGGGTGTTATACTGTAGGGCGAGCTTCGAATATAGAACGGTTTTCTGTTATTTCTGGGAGGGGGGGAGCTTCCCGATATTGCCCAGACTTTCTGTTATTTCTGTAGGTCAGCTTCAACTATAGACACCGAAAGATTTTTATACCTTTTTGGGGGCCTTTTAGGACTATTGGCTCGACCCCCCTGTTAAAACTTTTAGTGCGAGCTTCAAGGGTTTTAAAACAAAAGGAGGGTGTTTTCAGTAGGGTCGTTTAGGGGAAAAAGACACAGTTGGGTGTCATACTGTGGGTAGCTTCAGGGCTATAGACAAAGATGCTGTTAGGGTGTGGGGGCAGCTTCGACTTTTGAAAATGGGCTGCGGGTTTGGGTGGAGGGTAGCTTCAGATATAGAAAAAAGTTGCGTTTACTGTAGGGTCAGTTTAGACTATGACACAGACTTTATGTTATTTTTTGGGCGAGCTTCAGGGCTATTTGGGCCCCAGACTTTTGGGGCATACTGTTGGGTCGCTTAGACTTTAGACACAGACTTGTTTATTTTCTGTAGGGCGAGCTTAAAAATTTAGCACAGGGTGCTGTTATTTCTTTTAGGGTCGCTTCAGAATATAGAACAGACTGCGTTTTCCGGGAGGGTCAGCTTCAGACTTTAGACACAGCTGCTGTCATACTGTAGGGCGGGGGTTTAGAAATATAGCAAGACTGGGTTTTTATGCTGTAGGGCGGGGTTAGGCTATAGGAAATCGACGCTGTTAAACTGTTTTGGTTTTGTTCAGATTTAGGCACTGAATTTCTGTAAAACTGTTTGGGCGAGCTTTAGACTTTTAAGGGCACAGATGTTTTACTATAGGGCTTTTTGACTTAAGAAGCAACGATTTCTGTTATATTGGGAGGGGGTTCAGACTAAGAAGCAGACTGCTGTTATCAGAGGTTCTCCAGACTATGCACTGTTTGCTGACAGCTGTGCCATCCCAGTTACACATTTGGGAAGGTACAGACCTGACTATACTCCTGACCTCTATTATCTAGGTAATTGATCCCAACTTAATAGGTAGACTACTGTTTTAGTGAGATGAATGGTGTCCAGATTATGCAGATAGGTTTGATCCTATATGGGCAAATTTGCACTATACAACTGAAAAGGTAAAAAAGGTAAAGCAAATCCCAAACTCATGATAGTATTATATGAACTGGTCTCTTTTCTTGTTTGCTTGCTACTGATCATCATCATCATCATCTTCACTGCTTCAATGTTTCACCTCTGCATTAAAGGTAATGGGTCAGTTACTTATACCCCATCCAGAGATTATAGTTTAGCACTCAACAACATATGATAAAATAGGAAGCATATGTACAGTGTATTTTTATTCCTATCCATTGTTTCTGATTTTCCAATTTCCTCTTACAGTTGATATATTAGTGTTGGATAAACTAATTCTACTAGGAAAACATCACCAACAAATGTGAAGTCAGAGCTTTGAGCGGATGAAAATGTTATGAGCCAAGATAATATTTACTATCCACAGTTTGTCATAATTTTCATTTTGACTATTGCATTACAAACGTGAGGTGCTTCTAGCTTAGGTACATCTGATATCACTATTAGTTGTGGGTTACTGCCATAATGCAGAACATGTGCGGTGACTGTGGTCAAGGACTCGTCAGGCTGGAATTGTGTGGTGCGGCGGTTTAAGATGCAATGCAGTTTATTCTATTAAGAAATTATATATCTCTCCAGTGCAAGGAAATTGTTCAGATTAATAATATCACGTATGGTTAACAGAGCTATAAAACAAGGGGAAATAATAATAGTATGTGTCTGCATTAAATCTGCCAGAAGCCTGATCTCACCTTATGGGCCATTTTCAAGAGGTTCAGTTGCCACAGATGGGCCTGAACTTTTTCCTTACCTGTAAATTTAGCACTTTGGAAATGGGATCTTGCTTACTGATACATTAGGCAATAAGACACATCTAACCACACTCAAGATGTAGGTGGAAAAACATTTTCTTTTTTTTTTTTACACTTGTACTTTTTGTACTTTTTTAATTCCCCATAGGCTATCTGGCCACTTGGGAACATGATCATTCGGACACTATTCTGCAATAATAGTATATTGCAGAACAGTGTGCAAAAATGGCTTATACACCCAATGTGTGAACTTAAACTAATGCCTCAGGGCTCCATTAGCAGCACAGTTTTTTTTTAACCAATGAGATGTCACGGTCACATTTACTGCAGCATCTAAGGGGTTAAAGGGCTTGGATTAGAGTTATCTCCCAGTTGCTAGCTGCTGCAACTATCAGCTGTTATTGCTGCATATGGAACAAGCTTAGTAAGTGCCTTCACTTCATGCACCCACATTTAAACTATAAAACGCACTTAAGTTTTAGCCCTGTTTATAGGGGGAAAAATATGAAAAATATCATAATTCGCATATTTGGCAGAAACAATTTACAAAAAGAATAAGATGGCTTCTTGGTTAGTTACCTTCATAGATTGTGAGTTAAATGGAGGAAGAAAGTGACGTACTTCCAGATAGAATTGTCCTATACCTTAAGTAAACCTTATAAGAAGGCATTAGGTAAAGTTCACACATTGGGTATATGTGTCAGATAAACTGTAGGTGCCTACACCAAACTTAACCATAGGCTTCTATTAACCTGATGCTTGCAAACAAGAGTGTCCTTTTAGCCTTTGTGCGGCAGGTATTTTTTTAATGTATGGGAAAGCACAGTAGATGTCCTTTCCTACACAGTGTACCACTGCAAAATCCATGTGCTATGAGGAATACCTTGTTTCTGCATTGTAGCCGGTGGCCTTTATATTTCACTGTATACTTTAACACTGGCACGCATTGAGGGTATCAAGGAGGAATACTCCTGTATACCTCTGTTATCCGTTACTTGTAGAGTCACTCTGACATGGAAAAAATTTAGACAGTGAACCAAATTTTTTGATTGAGCCAAAATTTTTTTAAATTTTTAATTTTTGGGACAGTTAGAATAACTGAGAGACCCTTGAGAATGTCAAAAATGAGGGACCCTTGTATGTGGGAGCTTTCACACTTTTTCAGGAAAATTAATGTGCCTCACTGTGCCGTTCCGTTCGGAAGACCAAATCCGTTGGCGCAAGGTTCCCATTTTTTAATGTCCAAAACGGAATGGGGTTTTGGGGCTTTTTGGGGGGGGGGCGAAAAATTAAAAAATAAGACGAAATTATGAATGGGTCGGGCAAGTCTGCCGGGGGCGTCAAAGTTTGCCCCGTTTTTATGGGGCGCATTTCGAACCAAATTTACTGGGCCCCAGTTTTCACGAAAAAAAACTTTTGGGAAAACAGGGTTGAGGTGCGATATTCTTACATGTCCCGAAAGTTATGGACACCCCCCAAAGCTGAAAAGATGCAGATTTCAGATGCCAGATTAAAGGAAAAATTAGACATTATCTTCTCAGTTTAATCTTTTCAATGAAAATCAATCTGATCCCCTGCAAATTCTACCTGACAACGACTGCAATAAAAAATGCAGCAAAAAAGTCAATTGGACGACAGCATCTCCATAAAACAGGATTTTTTAATGAGTGTGAGTATCAAACATCCATTTTGACAACATTTCAGCCTGTGACCCATGGTCGTTTTCAAGCAGCAAAAGGCACGGTTCACGGGCTGAAATGTTGCAATATTGGGTTTTTTGGGCGACTGAATTAAAAAAATTCCTGTTTTATGGAGATGCTGTTGTCCTTTTTTGCTTTTGGGTTAGTGGTGGGTGAGTTAAAAAGCTAAACTCATTTTTGGACGTAGTGGTGAAACCAAAAGGACTGATTAGGATTTTTTGGACAAATTTGGGGCTGTTTTCCCCTTGATCTTTTTTTTTTTTTTTGCTCCAATAGAAAATGATTTTCCCCTTAAGGGAGAGTATAATAATTTTATTTTTTTTTTAATATTTATTTATATACACTACGGCCACTTTTTGGTACACTGTCCAAAATGTCGTTTCATTATTTTTTAACGCCCAACATGGCGGCTCAGTGATTTGGCAGTAGCTTGGGGCAAGACAAACTCCTTCGTTCAAAGAGCCAATATGGGGAAGGGAAAAGGGGATTTGGTGCCCCTTGAAGTTGGCCTGGTTTTTGGTGCCAGAAGGGCTGGTCTGAGTATTTCAGAAACTGTTTATTTCCTGGGATTTTTTATTTCACACCTTCTGGGTTTACGAGAATGGTCCCCCAAAAAGAAAAAAAAATCCCGTGGGGCATCCCGGGGCGGAAAAGCCTTGTTTATGCCAAGGCAAAGGAAAACAATGGGGTTTTCCCGATTTTAAAAGGAACAGTACCAATACCCCCTTTAAACCAATTTCAAAGAGTTTCAAAACCCAAACCACTTTAAAAATGGGGGTTTTTCCCCAAAAGGGGGCCCCCGGGGGGGGCCATCTTTCACTTTAAAAAAGGTTACCCCCAATTTGCCCCCGCCACAAATTGGACAGTAGTTTGATTTGGGAAAAAACTTGCGGTTGATGGTCTCGTTTCGGGGCGACATTCGGGGTAGGGTAGAATTTGGCGGTCAAACAACTGAAAAACATGGGTCCTCTGCTTTTTAAAGGGTTCAGGTTTGGGGGGGGTGGGGGTCTGGTGTGGGGTTTTTTTTTTGGGGTTTTTGG
>JAODAL010030714.1:0-49520 GCA_025379985.1 Phyllomedusa bahiana
TTTTTCCCAATTTCCCCAAATTACCCCTGTGCATAGCCTAAGCAGTGGGTATTGCCTTGTGGGTTCAGGGCATTCACCATGTGGGGAGGCTGGGCTTACAATCCTTGTCTCCCTCCCTTCACCCACTTTTTCCCCACCCTTGGTTGAACTTCATGGACACGTGTCTTTTTTTCAATTGTACCAACTATGTAACATGGAATTCTCTCTAATCAATGGTCAATATAGGAGTGTCTAAAACCTACTTTATACCCTTTCTTTGTAATCCACCACGTTTATTACCCATTAAAAAAAAAAAAAAAAAAAAAAAAAAAACATTTTTTCAACTCCTAGACGTTTTTTTAACAGTAAGGGTATGTTCACACGGCTTATTTTGGCACGCATTTCGCTGCGTATTGCATGTTATACACGGCAAAATGCACACTGCAATTACAGTAATCCATAGCTCTGAGAACTATGGATTACGTCTCGTCCCCCCGCGCATACAATACGATCGCATTGTACGTGCGGAGAGATAAGTAACATGTCAACTATTTGCGCCGATTATGTGCCGTGAGTAATGTAGGTCTATGGGGCCGGCGGGCTGCTGGCCGCCTCCCCCCCCCCACGTCTCAGGAGTACACGCTGAACAGCGCAAGCTCCCGAAACACATTGTGTATTGCGACGCGTACTGCACACGCCGCAATACACCGTGTGAACATACCCCAATAGACATTTTAATTTTTTTTTTTCCCCCAGTAAAAATTTGTCAGTAAAACAGAATTACCGTATATACTCATGTAGAAGACCACTGTTTCAGCACATTTTTTATGCTGAAAACGCCTACCTCCACTTACTGTATTTTTCAGTAGGCAGGAGTCGGGCGATGCTGCAGGCCATGGGCTTTGAAAAAGGCCTGTCCCACTAGTGCCCACTGCCTCAAAAGCAATAGTGGAGTCTCCGCCTCGGAATCTCATGTACCTCAGTGTGAACACTCTGCTGCAGTACCACCACAGCTTGTTTGACTCACACTACTCTCTCACACCCTCCACCCACCTGGCCGTTTGTTGGTTCTGCCTGAGGGAATCGGGCCCATCAGCTCTGCCCGCCATTCCCATCCAGGGAAACTGGCAGCAAAATCACAGCTCCAAAGCCATAACTATGCCAACACTGGGTAAAGACTCTAGACTCTCCGGCCACCCAGTCAGCGCTACGTCTCCATCCTTCATCATTAAATCACAGGGTTTCCACTACTGCCACACAACTAGAGGCCGAGTGCACAGCGCCATGTTTGGTGTGGGCAGCTGCTAACTGGTGTGTTACTGTGTCTCACCGTGAACATCTAGCTTCATGGGTAGTCTACCGGATCATTTAGAAAACTGGTTAGGGCCCCTATACTAAATAATGTGGAAAGTATGCGAACCCTCTCGAATAATGGGCTTAACCATTTCTTCTTGTCACCTTCAATATTAACCCCTTAAAGAGTACCCATCACCTCCACAGAAACATAAAAGTTGATAGTAGATGAAATAAGACTTCTCAAATACATGTCATTAGCAAATCAGAGGATTTACCTCAGTATTAGTGGGGAAGGTTTTACTTTCACTTTGTAACTCAGGAGATCCTTATCCTGTGGAAGATACTAACTGTGGAGGGGGAGCTGAGGGCATAGCTGTTTGTACAGGATAATCTGAGTCTTTCACTACATACAGTACAGCAGGCACAGTATACTGAGGACATAGTATGAGAGGGGTTACCTGTTGCTTCCAGCCTCCTCCGCCATAGCACATGGGCATCTATATTACACTGCTGCTGGTGTGCACATGATGCAAACTTGCACAGTGGACTCTCCCAGCTCATAAGCAGTACAACTGTCAACACAGTGATCCATCAAGCTGTCAGATGCTGACTTGGCAGAAATTCAGAACCAGCACTTTATTTAAAAACTGAATTACAGGTGAAATGCTTTGATTTTCCTAACAAAGTATATTTGAGAAAGTGTTTTTATTCTAGTCTCCTGTTACTTCATGAGGTTTCTCTGAAGGAGATTGGTTCTCTTTAAGATCCACAGCATTTTTTTTGCTTGTTTTTTTTCCCTCACTTTCTAAAAGTCATGACTTTTTTGTTTTATGGAAACTTACAAGTAGCTGCTGCATTTCCCACCCTAGGTTTATACTGGAACAAACAAGTTTTCCAAGTTTTTTGTGATAAAAATTAGGTGCCTCGGCTTATATTCAGGTCGGCTTATACTCTAGTATATACAGTAAACCATTTGGTGAGATCCAACATTCACGTACAGTACTAGTTTATATAGTCAACCCGCTAAATTAGTTTTTTTCTGACTAGGGATTGACAGTTCATTCTGTACACACATTTATGTAAGGAAAGCTGGCAATCACTGTATGTGGGTGGGGAAAGCAAGACTCCATCTCTTAAGTCATATTTCCTCTGCTTTTTTTTGTTTTACTCAGAATTTTCTCTAAACCATGTACATCTACATATCACACAGCTCCTCTCCATTATTTCCTGCTTTCAGAATAGCAAAAAAAAAAAAAAAACACAACACACACCTGAGGTTCCATAAACTCCATCCAAGCAAGGCTTCTCTTATTAAAAATTAAAGGGCTTGTCCAGTGTGTAAAAAGGAAAGAACACAAAAAAACCAAACAAAAAAAAAAAAAACACTCTCCTGGCCAGCACTTTCTTCTAAAGTGCAGAGGGGGCCGGCCCCATTCACTTCCATTATCCTAGCCACGTATACGGCGGAAGTGACCTGTCACTTCCTCTGCCGGCGTTCAATAAGCAGCAGGGAAGATGGCAGGTAAGAATAGCTCTCTATGAAAGCTATGATTACCATAAATTACAGGATGTATTTCGGGATGCATTGCAATTACGCCCTTAAATACATCCTGAAAGACGCCATGTGAACATACCCTAAGAAACTAAACGTGTACATATTTAGTAAAGTTTATAACACACATACATTTCTCAAACTCTTCATCACTGGAATCGGTGATCACCATCTGGGACCTAAACATGGAGAAAAGTTATGAAATAACAAGCGTCAAAAACAAGAAGCGTCCAATAGTAACATCTGTTAGTTTAAGTGAGAAGAGAAGGAAAAGGCAATCAATGTAAATACATTTATTCAATACATGCATGACCTTGTAGACGAGCAGAGGGTGACCCTGCTGAACAGTGGATATTATGTGGATGTATAGGGCTGCCTGATGCAACTTGTAGAGACTTGGGGTACGTGTATAAATCTACCTCCAAGGTCATAATGTCCATATACCATATTGACTGGCTGAGGATTTTGTTTACTGCTATTAGTTTACTCCTCTAGCTGCTTAGAATGGACAAGGGTAGATTTACACATCAGTTTGCATGTTGGAATTAGCTTTACATTCATTTGGCGAGGAAATCTGCACTGAGCTACAGTATGGATTTTCTACTTTCTTTGATGCAGAATCCCATTAGATTCTATGGCAAGCAGCGGAGCTCTGAAGTAGCCCCTTTCCAAACAGCTATTCTGCATCCAAACCAGAAGCAAAACCCACTGCTGCACATTTCTAAGATAAAACACTAATTTAAAGGGAACTGAAAAGTTTAATCCCCTAATACTGCTTTGTAGTGTAGACTTCCAGATTATTAACTCCTTCCTGTGGTAGAAATTTTATGCCTCCCTCTCCTCCAAGAGCCAGGACTTATTGTCTACATGGACGTATGACGGCTTGTTTTTTTTTTTACCAAACGATGTACATTTTAATGGTTCCCTGGAGTTCATTGTTCAATATAAATGACATGTCATCTATAGAATGCAACTGGACAATTCTGGTAATACCACATTTTTTGAGTTTTAGTACTTTAAAAAAAAATATATATATACACACACACATATACTTTTTTTCAATTCACGTTGCAACACCGTTTTCTGTGACCAATAACCTAATCCCCCCACCCCTATCTATGGACCTAAATGATGGTGCGTTTTATTGCAGGCCTCAGTGTAGTTTTTATTTGTGCCATTTTGGAATGCAAGCAAATGTTTGATTACTTTTTATTTACATTTTATTTCTAAAATGGCAAAAAGGTGCGTCAATTTTAATTTTTACTTATAGTTCCCCTTGGGTACTTGACCACTAGAAGGCGGTCACTTGTACACTGTTCTGCAATAGTAATATAATGAAGAACAACAGTGTACAATAATGGCAGCCATAGAGGCCTTTGCAATGGCAACTAAGGGCCCGATAATCAGTCAACAACCTGCAATCTCGTCATGGTGGAGTGATCATACAAAGAATGGTGCCCAGTACTGTTCCCGATTGCCTTACATGAAAGCTAATTGGCGTACACTAGGTTCCGCAACAAAGTACTGATTTTAGTTAATGCAGCTACTATTATATCTAGGGATATGTTTAGAAAGTCTTTTACCCTCACTATAATGCAGCAAATGCATTTTAAGAGGGTGGAAGCGAATGACAGGTTCCCTGAAAATTCCCCGCACACAGGAGAAATGCATGCTGCGGATTTAGGGTAAATTCACATAGGACGGATATGCATTGAATTTTCTTCCATGGATTTGCATGCTATATTCTGCAGCATAATACAGTAGAAGCAGTGTTTTAAAGATCCTAAGAAATCTCATCCACACGCTGTGTAAAGATTGTGTTGCAGATACACTGCAGATCTTCCCTCATTGACTGCACTGTAGATGACCCACAGCATTTTCATCCCATGCAAGGACCCTTAAAATCCACACTGCAGGTAGGTTTCCATGTGGATTGTTTCCGGAGCACAAGGATGACATTTTGAGAACCTTCATCCACTTGGCTAATACTGTAATACGCTGCAGACTTTCTGCACCAATAGTGGCTGTAGAACATCCAGTGTATCAAACACATTTGGATTTAGTCTTAAAGGGGTTGTATCACTACAAAAAAGATTCTCTTTCAACAGATAGGGGACACTAAATGAAGACATTTTCCAAATATATTGCTTTGTTCATTTTTTTTGTTAAGGAGATGCAAGTGATTCTATCACCTTCTGTGCTCTCTCTGGTTCCCCAAATGACTGACCTATGTACTTCTCCCCCCCTTCTGTTTGTTCTATCTAATAGCAGGGAGTGACATCACAGAGGTCGGGGGCAGCACAGAACTCTGGCAGTGAGAGCTTAGTTGTTATCTGATCTTTCAGACAAAAGTCAGTAATTACTACTGAAGCTTCCCTGGTCAGGACAGCATGAGACTTTATCTAATTAGCAGAGGTCTGAATACACAGAGCTCATATGCTAATTACAGCTTGACCAGGAAGTGACAGGGCAAAGCAGCATTATACCATTCATGCATCCTATGAAACTTTGAGATGAGACGACCCCTTTAAAGCAGACTATTTCCATCTGCCTCATCTGAGGACAGATTATGTGGTACTTTCATATTAAAAAATACAAACGCTTGGGTTCACACAAGGAGCATGTCGCCATCTACCTTTCCCCAGTAGGCACACTAAAGGTATGTTCACACCGCATTCTGCATCTGATTTTGGATCCGAAAACTGCATCCAAAAGTGCAGTGTCAATTGGATCCAGGTGCATGTTTGGCTGCAGCAGAAACGCACCCTATAGTTTTAAATAGAGCGTCTGCTGCGTCAAACGGATCAAGAATTGACAACTCTGAACGGACCAGAAAGACTCAAGTAAACGCGTCGGCGACCACTCGTCTGAATGCCGATGCGTGTTTTACATTAAAAGCAATGGAAATCACACTGCACATTGTTAGATGCCTGGTTGGGTCTGTAACACGGCTCCAAACACACATCCCAAGACGGAGTCAACACGCTGTGTGAACATGCCCTAAGGCTTAAACTACATTGATAGAAAACTAGGAGGCTGCAGAGATGCTGCAACACCAGTAGAGCTTGGCGGCCGAGTCACGGGTGTGCTAAAAAAAAATACAACTAGGATTTCTGGCTTCCTTACAACAAGACAGACACAAACTACCTTGGCTTCTCCTTCAGGGAGTTAGAGACATTGCCGGTCAGAGGACATCTGGATTCTGAAAACAAAAAAATACCAAAATTTAATCTTACCCCGGGGACTGATGTTTCACCGCGCCTCCCTACCCCCTCCATGTACCTAGCTGTCGGACCCGGTGTCTTTCCCGTGGCAGCTGTTTTGGGGGAGTATCCTCCTCTGAATCTGTCAGGACTAACGCCTGTGCACAAGATGACAGCTGGGGACTTAAATCATCTTCAGGACTCAGGAACTGTGGAGCAGCCCGATGTGTAGTCCAAGACTAGAACGAGGGAACCAAATCCATAACCAAATTGTGGAAAGAGAAAAATCATATTATATGAAAATTTAACACAGCATAGGTTTATATATACATTACACACATATATATACACACACACACACTACGTTCCTCCATAAGACGGGTCTTCTATTATGGTTTCCCTAAACAATCAGTTAGGAGATTCTCGGGGTAGGGCTTTGGTGATCAGGCGGCAGCTGGTATATACAGGAGATGCTGTCTACAGGGAACATAGGACACAGAATGGTATATCCAGAAGGACACAGGATAGAACAACCAGTTGGTATATAGGCGATACCGTCTATAGAGGTGAGACAGGCAGTGGTGATCAGGGGACAGCTGGTATATACAGAACATGCTGTCTATAGGGCAGCGCAGCAGACAGGTAGGGATGGTCAGATGTTACATGCCATTTATAGGGGGCACAGGCAGCGGTGGCCAAGTTACAGATGACTGGGCAGTAGGTTGTTATATACAGGAGAAGCTGCCTACAGGGGAGCACAGGATGGAACAGCCGGCTGCTATATACAGGGATATAGAGGAGAGAGTGTCTATAGAGGAGTGCAGGGCACAGGATGGAACAGCCGGCTGCTATATACAGGGATATAGAGGAGAGAGTGTCTACAGAGAGGGCCGGGCACAGGATGGACCAGCCGGCTGCTATATACAGGGATATAGAGGAGAGAGTGTCTACAGAGGAGTGCCGGGCACCGGATGGAACAGCCGGCTGCTATATAACGGGATATAGAGGAGAGAGTGTCTACAGAGGAGTGCAGGGCACAGGATGGACCAGCCGGCTGCTATATAACGGGATATAGAGGAGAGAGTGTCTATAGAGGAGTGCAGGGCACAGGATGGAGCAGCCGGCTGCTATATACAGGGCTATAGAGGAGAGAGTGTCTACAGATGGGTGCAGGATGGAGCAGCCGGCTGCTATATAAAGGGCAGCAGCTGTACTCACAGGATGGCGCCCCGCTATCCGCCCTGAGATCCGCTCCAGGAGACTCCGAGTTTCGGCCGCCATGTCCCCGGAAGTGTCTACAGAACATAGAGGTTTAAACGTCCCGCGGAGCACAAAACATCCGGGATCCGCTGACTGCCACGCCCCTCACTTGTTTGCAGCCAATGAGCTGCCGCCGATCAGAACGTCTGGGTAATGGAGGCTGCACCGCCCCCTGGGCAGGAGGTGTGGTTTCTGGCGGTGGGGGTGTGGTTTCTGGCGGTGGGGTGGGGTTTCTGCCGGTAGGGGGTGTGGTTTCTGACAGTGGGGTTGTGGTTTCTGTCTGTGGGGGGGGGGGGGTGGTTTCTGCCTGTGGGGGTGTGGTTTCTGTCTGGGGGGAGGGGGGTGTGTGGTTTCTGCATGTGGGGGGGTGGTTTCTGCCGGTGGAGGTGTGGTTTCTGTCTGTGGGGGGGTGGTTTCTGCCTGGGGTGGGGGTGGTTTCTGCCGGTAGGGGGTGTGGTTACTGCCGGGGGGGGTGTGGTTTCTGCCGGTGGGGGTGTGGTTTCCGGCAGTGTGTGGCTGTGTGAGGGAGGCGCATACTCCCCGTGTAGTGTCCTCTGTCTCCTCAGCTGATGACCAGTAGAATGTCGCATGCTTTACCTGCCAGACACTGTATCCTGCGCGCCTACACTGCAGCTCCTGCAGGATCCGTATATTACAGGGGTTCTCTTATACCAATAGATAGCAGCTGCTCCTGTCCCCACTCTACATCGATCCAGAACTAATTCTTATTCTTTGTGTCCGGCTTGTGAGCGCTGCAGCCCCCGATTGCTTGCAGCGGCCATTGCCTGACAATCAGAAGTGACCGCTGCCGAGCGGTGATGCCGGGAGATGGAACCTGACAGCGCTCACACGCCGACCTCAGCAGCGGGATAGACACAGAGCAAGGGGGGATGACAATGCCGGGGCGGAAGAGCTGTGAGCTCGGGAGAGGATTCCTTTAACAGGTTCTGCAATCGTCTGATCTCACAAGAGTTTAAAGAGGCTCTCTCACCACGCTGATTCACAGAGCTGCAGCCAGCTTCAGACTCACACTTCCTGCTCAGGCTGTGGGTGGTTCTATATACACTTAGTTTAACTGAACTAAATGAGACCATCTCTTCCCTTTGGATGCACATGTCCAACTGTTCAATGTTTCAGGACTTTGTGCACAACTTGCTGATCAGGGCCGTTCCTAGGCTAAACTGCACTCAGGGCGAGGTGAAGAAATTTTGCCCTTCCCCCGATAACATAATGCGCCACGATACATCACCGTCAACCAAATATACAAAAAGCTTTACCACAATGTGCTACGTATAAAACTACTAAATAATAGTCATACAGTTACCAACTAACACTGCTACACAAAACCAGAATCCCAGGCTAACAGTACCAATGTCCTGCTAAGACCACATATCACCACCACATAGTGACCGAATACCACAACACTGTGACCACATATCACCAGCACATAGTGACTGAATAATACAAACTGACCATTACCGAATACAAACCATTATACTACAACCTATATTACCAGCATACAGTGACCATACAATGAAGGATACCAGCTGTACACAGGCTCTGCAGACAGATAATCGATTACAGTAAAGTTACATCCAGGGACTCACAGGAGACGTCTCTGAAGAGTTGTTCTCTTTCTCTTCTTCTCCATCTGTCCCAGACGCCATGACAACTTCATCTGGCCACGACTCTTCACTGTAGAATCTACAAAACAAACATCTTAGACTCCTCACTTTATCAGCACTTCTCTTCCAATTCCTATCTCTATACAAACTCCTCATCTATAGCAACTCATATGGTAGCCATGTAATATGCCCCCTGTAGCCAGACAGTAGCCCATAGTTGCCCACTGTAGCCATGTAGTAGCCCTCTGTTACCAGATATTTGTCCCTGGTAGCCATGTAATATTTCCCCTGTAGCCATGTAGTAGCCCCCTGTAGCCAGGCAGAAGACCCCTATAGCTGTGTAGTAGCCCCCATGTAGCCATGTTATCCCCCATGGAGCCAGGTAGTAGCCCCCATGTAGCCAGGTAGTAGCCCCCTATGGTTGTGTAGTAGCCCCCATGTAGCCAGGTAGTAGCCCCCTAAAGTTGTGTAGTAGCCCCCATATAGTCAGGTAGTAGCCCCCATATAGCCAGGTTAGCCCCCATGTAGCCAGGTAGCTGCCCCCCAAGTAGCCAGGTTAGCCCCCATGTAGCTAGGTAGCTGCCCCCATGTAGCCAGGTAATAGCGCCTGCAGCTAATGATAAAATAAAAAAAACACTCACCTCGCCACGGTCCCCGCGTCCATGTCCCAGAGCTGGTGAGCAGTGTACACAGCGTGATGTGATCACACCGCTTACACTGTCACGCTTAGAGTGTCACAGAGTGTCATCAGCAGGTTGTATCAGATATACAGAGAGACTGGAAGAGTCACAGAAAGGCAAAGAAGTGGACGCCATTTTACTGACCGCTTCATGGTAAACAATGCCATGTATAAATGGATGATGAATGCCATTCCTAACCCTTTAAGTCAGCGTGGTCTGTGTGCCTGGCAACCTGACCAACCACCAGCACAGCTATCGTCTTGCCCATATGGGCCAGATCTGGACGAGGGACCAGTGGTCCTCAGTGATGAAAGTCAATTCACTCTGAGCAGAAATGATGGCCGCCAACACTGCTGGAGACATCATGAAGAGCGCTGTGCATCAGCCACTGTTGTCACCAGACGAGTCTTTGGTGGTGGTGGTGTTACAGTGTGGACAGGTGTCTAGTCAATACAGAACTGCCCTACACTTCGTGAATGGTGCAGTGACAGCCTCTACCACAGGGATAATACCATTAATCCAGCCATTGTGCCTCTGCATGAACAACGCAGGACTAATTTCATCATGGAAGGCAATGCTCCAGCTCATCGAGGTCGCATCACTAGGGATTGTCTGTAGGAGACTGGGGTACCTCATATGGAGTGGCCTGCACTTTCTCCAGCCCTTAACCACCTAGGAAAGCCTTTGAGATCAACTGAGTCGCTGCTATTCTTTACCCCTGAACTTCAATGACCTAAAGGGCGCCTTTCAAGTAGAGTGGGATGCCGTGCCTCAGCAGCCAATAACTCAATTTATGAAGAGCATGAGCCGTCGTTGTCAAGTTGTAATTGTTGCTCAAGACCACATGACACGTTATTGAGACACTAACATATTTTATGGTGTAACCCCTGCACTGTTGTTGGCTTTTGTTTCATCAAATTATTGGAGATGAGAAAATCAACATACATGCCATAACTTAAATGGCCGACTTTTCTTTCAGAATAAAATACAACTGTAACGTGACATTTTTAAATTTTTAAATTTTCTATAGATTTCACCTGAAAGCCAAATATCCCTAACTTTTTATGAGTAGCGTGTGTGTGTGTGTATATATATATATATATATATATAAAATAAAAAAAGTCCACGGCACTCCAAAATGTGTTCAAGCAATAAGGTAATTTATTCCTCCATGCGTCAAAAGAGCGAAGTTTACTCAGTCCCCTCACAGAGCCTTTGTCAAGGCTTGACAAAGGCTCTGTGAGGGAGCTGAAACTTCGCTCTTTTGAGCATGGAGGAATAAATTACCTTATTGCTTGAACACATTTTTGGAGTGCCGTGGACTTTTTTTATTTTGTATTTTGGAACTTCTTGTATCAGAAGCTTTTGCTGCTGGCACCCTCCTTCTAATCCTTCAAGTAGTTCTTTGGAGTGCTGCTATTTTTTATATTTTATATATATATATTATATATATATTATTATATATATACACACACACACACACACACACATATACACATACATATATATTATATATACACATAAATACATACAAGGTGGGTACGGAAAATATTCAGACCCCTTTAAATTTTTCACTCTGTTTCACTGCAACCATTTGGTAAGATCAAAAAAGTTCATTTTTTTTGCTCATTAATGTACACTGTGCACCCCATCTAGAAAGAAAAAAAACCTGAATTCTAGATATTTTTGCAAATTTATTAAACAAGAAAAACTGAAATATGACATGGTCATAAGTATTCAGACCCTTTGCTATGACACTCATATTTAACTTACATGCTGTCCATTTCCTTCTGATCCTCCTTGGGATGGTACTACTCCTTCATTGGAGTCCAGCTGTGTTTAATTAAACTGGATTTGATTATAAGACCCCACAGCTCACAGTGCATGTCAGAGCACATGAGAAGCATGAGGTCTAAGGAACTGCCCAAGGAGCTTAGAGACAGAATTGTGGCAAGGCACAGATCTGGCCAAGGTTACAAAAGAATTTCTGCAGCACTCAAGGTTCCTAAGAGCACAGTGGCCTCCATAATCCATAAATGGAAGAAGTTTGGGACGACCACAACTTTTCTTTGACCTGGCCGTCCAGCCAAACTAAGCAATCGTGGGAAAAGAGCCTTGGTGAGAGAAGTAAAGAAGAACCCCAAGAAAACTATGGCTGAGCTCCAGAAATGCAGTAGGTAGATGGGAAAAAGCTCCTCAAAGTCAACTATCACTGCAGCCCTCCACCAGTTGGGGCTTTATGGCCGATGGAAGCCTCTCCTCAGTGTAAGACATATGAAAGCCCGCATATAGTTTCCAAAAAAAACACATGAAGGACTCCCAGACTATGAGAAATAAGATTTTTTGGTCTGATGAGACGAAGATTGAACTTTTTGGTGTTAATTGTAAGCGGTATGTGTGGAGAAAACCAGGCACTGCTCATCACCTAGCCAATACAATCCCACCAGTGAAACATGGTGGTGGCAGCATCATGCTATGGGGGTGTTTTTCAGCTGCAGGGACAGGACAACTAGTTGCAATTGAAGGAAAGATGAATGCGGCCAAGTACAGAGATATCCTGGATAAAAACCTCTTAAAGAGTGCTCTGGACCTCAGACTGGGCCAAAGGTTCTTCTTCCAACAAGACAATGACCCTAAGCACACAGCTAAAATAACAAAGCAGTGGCTTCAGAACAATTCTGTGACCATTCTTGACTGGCCCAGCCAGAGTCCTGACCTAAACCCAATTGAGCATCTCTGGAAAGACTTAAGAGACTTAAAAATGGCTGTCCACCAACGTTCACCGGGGAACTGGAGAGGATCTGCAAGGAAGAATGGCACAGGATCCCCAAATCCAGATGTGAAAAACTTGTTGCATCATTCCCAAGAAGACTCATGGCTGTACTAGCTCAAAAGGTGCTTCTACTCAATACTGTCCAAAGGGTCTGAATACTTAAGACCATGTGATATTTCAGTTTTTTCTTGTCTAATAAATTTGCAAAAATATCTACATTTCTGTTTTTCTTTCTTTCAAGTTGGGGTGCAGAGTATACATTAATTAGCAATAAAATGAACTTTTTGGATCTTACCAAATGGCTGCAATGAAACAAAGAGTGAAAAATTTGAAGGGGTCTGAATACTTTCCGTACCCACTGTATATATAGAGGACAAAAAAGTAAAGGGGACACTAAAATCCCACATGCTAGATCTCAATGAATGAACTATTCCAATTGCAATTCTTTATTCATTACATAGTAGAATGCGTTGAGAAGAATACAATTAAAATCCCATGGAGGACTGAGTTTGGAATGATACTCAAAATATAAAGTGGAAAATCATATTTCAGGCTGATCCAACTTAAGCGGAAATGTCTCACGACAAAGATGAAGCTCAGTAGTGTGTGGTCTACATATGCCTGTATGACCTCCCTACAACATCTGGGCATGTTCCTGATGAGGCGGCAGATTTTCTCCTGAGGGATCTCCTCCCAGACCTGGACTTAAGTATCAGTCAAGTCTTGGAAAATCTGTGGCGCAACGTGGGGTTGGTTGATGGAACAAGACATGATGTCCAAAGACATCAAGATGTGCTCGATTGGATTCAGGTCTGGGGTGCGGGCAGGTCAATCCATAGCATCAATGTCTTCATCATGCAGGAACTTCAGCCACATGAGGACTGGCATTGTCATGTATCAGAAGAAACCTGGGGCCCACTGCACCTGCATATGGTCTCACAATGGGTCTGAGGATCTCATTCCGGTACATAATGGCAATCAGGGTATCTCGGGCTAGCACATGGAGGGCTGTGCAGTCCTCCAAAGAAATGCCACCCCACTTCATTACTGACCCACTGCCAAACCAGTCATGCTGGAGGATGGTGCAGGTAGCAGAACGTTCTTCACGGGGTCTCCAGACTCTGTCACTTGTGCTTAGTGTGAACCTGCTCTCATCCGTGAAGACAAAAGGGAGTCAATCTCGAATCTGCCAAACTTGGTGTTCTATGGCAAATGCCAATCGCCCTGCACAGTGTTGGGATGTAAGTACAACACTGACTTGTGGATGTCGGGCCCTCCTACTACTCTCATTGAGTCTGTTTCTGACAGTTTAAGCAGACACATGAATATTAGTGGCCTACTGGAGGTCATTTTGCAGGGCTCTGACACTGATTCTCCTTGCACAAAGGAGGGGGTAGCGATCCTGCGGTTGGATTGTTGCCCTCCTATGGCCCCATCCATGTCTCCTGGGGTACAGGCCTGTCTCCTGGTTTTTGCTCCATGTTTTGGACACTATGCTGACAGACACAGCTAACCATCTTTCCACAGCTCACATTGATGGTCCATCCTGAATGAGCTGCACTACCTGAGCAACTTATGTGGGTTGTAGACCCCACCTCATGCTACCTCTAGGGGTGAGGGCAGTGACAAAATGCAAAAGTGACAAAAACAACAGCCAAACACGATGAGAACAAAGAAATAGTCTGTGGTCACTACCTGCAGAATTACTCTTTTATAGGGGTTGTTTTGCTAATTGCCTATCATTTCTACTTGTTGACTGTTTGCACAACAACAGGGCAAATTGATTCACAATCAGTGTTGATTCATAACTGGACAGGTAGAAGAGTGATTGACTTGGAGTTATTTTTTTGAGCCGTGGATATAATCACGCCTCTTTATCTTCATTCACAGGTACATATGTCAACAGTTTATAGAGGGTCCCCAATTCCCTTTATATTCAACATTCATATATATTCAGCTGCCATACAAAATTCTAATCCAAATTCAATGGGTTTTATAAATATTCTCTATTTGTATTTACACAATGAGATTAAAGGACTTGTCTAACCACACTGTTTTACAGAGCCAACAGCAGCTTTCAATCATGCATCTTGTCTCTTCCTGGTCAGGCTGTGGGTAATAAGTGTATCAGTTCCATATTCAAATTACTCTGAAATGAGAGCAGTGGATGTTTATCTAAAGTCCAGAGAAGCTTCACAGTAAGGCTATGTTCACACGGCTTAATCTCTATGAGAACTGTGGATTACCGTAATGACTGGGCCGTATTTCAGCCCGTAATTCGCGCAGTACGGCTCGAATTACGGGCTGAAATACCTGCCCAAATAAGCCATGTGAACATGGCCTTAAACATAATTAGTCTCCTTTGTTTGTGAGATCAGATACATCTGATTTTATACATCTGAACAGTACAGGTCATCAGTAATTCTTTAATACTGTTGATGGGGGTATGTTTAAATTATTCTGTTATCTGGCTAGACACTGAAGAAACACAGGCAAAACGCCTGTCAGGGCTATGTGCGCCTCCTGTTTTCTCCCAAGCTAATTATTATTTAGGTATTCCTGTCGCATCTGTGCTTCACTTCTTCTATTAATCATGGTCATGTAGTATTACTATGATTTTTATACGTACCTGACGATGTTATTTTTTTCATACGTTATTATGAATAGGGCAATCTATCGGGTGTGTTGCACAGAACTTCTGTGTTGTTACTTTGGTCTTGTATCATGTTCTTTAATAATAAAATTGTGTATTTTTATTCCCATATATTCACTTTATTGGTATAGCATCGATATGTTCAAAGTGCTTAGTTTAAACTATTCAAGTTGTATGGAGTGGGCGCATCGCACACTGGCCAGAGAAATTTATTAGGAGAGAGGGGAAGATTGGGTAACTTAAAATTTCAAACCCCCCATCCATTTGTTTTATCTACAATAAGCCTCCAATAAGAACAGGGAGATGCAGTTTCTCTTTTCTCCGTATTGAAAACATGAGCAGCAAGCCGAGCGTTCACTTCTACTGGGAAATTGGGAGGGAACAAAGTGTTCAACTGCTGTTGAAGGTAGATGGGTAACTTTGGAGTTGAGGTATTTGCAATAGACCGATGGTGGATATCACGACACAGGATATCCTGTCACTAATATTACTAATTTTCTTCTAGGCCCAGGAAGAGCTAAGAAAAACAAATATACACACACACACACAGTACAAAAAGGTCCATTCAAAAGTTTTTTATTGAAATTTGTGAAGATTTTATAAACAGATCAATAAAACATTTTCCAAATAGCATAGTTAAGTCTTGTCAAATGTGCATGCGTGAATATTATTGTGGGGACCAATTTTGAGAGCTTTCTTTTCTTCTTTTAAGCACCAGTTAGGTGGTGTAAGGCTATGTTCACATGGCTGATTCACGCTGTAATTGCGGGACGGATTTTGCCCGAATTAATGTTGTAGGTCGGAGGCCGGCAGCTCACCGGCCCCATAGACTTTCATTATCCACTGCCCGTATCCCGCCGGGATAGTGTGCATGTCACTTTAGAGAACTATGGACTCCGTCTCCTATGAGAATTGAAGATTACCGTAATGACTGGGACGGATTTCAGCCATATTTGCGCGCAGTACGCCACGCAATACGGACTGAAATCCGTCCCAAAATCAGCTGTGTGAACATAGTCTAACATTACTTCGCCTTAGCATGATGCATAAGGATTCCAGATGACTTTTTAAAATAGTTGATCCAAACACTGAATAATTACACTCTTTCCTTTAGATCAAGCTTGAGGATTTGCATTAATGAATACAGAACAAACATTCAAGTAAAACAAAATTTAGATTGTAAAAAGTGCAAGGTTCATCTGTAATAGAAACATTTTAGAAGAGGCAAAATCTACTCTTCTGTTCCAGAAGGCGAGGTATTTTAAATTCTTAATCTCTCTCTAGTGAATGTTGTCAGGTCTGTTGTCCTTGTCATCTATATTGTGTGCTTTAAAGGGATTTACAGGATTTACAATAAGAATCTACTTGGCTTACCACAGAGTACGCAAAGGGTAACATGTATACATTTTGGCATTTAGACGCCAAATTGTGTGCATATAAATAGTGTAGAATGCACCTGATTTATGAATCTGCTCTACTCCAGGACATAAATCAGGTGCATTCTAGCACTAGGACGATTCTGGTTCAGGTATACCACTTGAAAAGTGGTTTACCTGTTCCAGCAGTAATGCTCCTGGAATTGCTGTACTGAAGCAATAAATCTAAAGCTTCGTACGGTTCTAGTGCGCCCCGCCGAAATCGGGTGCATTACAAAGTGCCGCAGGTGCTCTGAAATGCGCCCGATACTGCCGTACGGGCATTGTAAAAATATAGCGAACAGAGCTGCACTAGAAGTCGGGCTGAAAAGATACCAGACTTCTGGCACAGCCACATTCATACATGTCGTCCAAAATGTATAAAACACAGTCCACACAACCAAGGGGTCTATAGATGTGCACAGACTGCCAAGCATGCACCATGTTCATGAGAGCACTATCAAGGAAATTCTCCTGTCAGAGGTCCTGATCAAATTAAAGAAGGGGTCCCCTGATATGGTCCAAGATAGAAACGGATAATGGGCAGGGTCCCAAATGCTTCAGCTCTATGGGACCCCAACATTTCTTATTGCAGCCCTGATGTCCAGACACGCCTCATATGGATGTGTGGTCTAGAGATCTCAACTTGGGGACTGATATGCAACACTAAGGGCATTACAAAAGTTTTAACACACAACTAAGCAACTCATGTGGAGGGTTTTCTCACTAAGCTGTTTTAATGGCTCACAGGCAGTTGGCACATACTGTCTCCTCAGGCTGTGGGTGGTTCTTTAGCAGTGATTAGCATATTCAACTTCTAGGCAGGGAGCAGAGTCCTTACTCTGACAGTGCAGGAGATCTTACCTCTAACAAGATTACAGATAAAGGCAGCCTTTTCAGTCCTCACAGCACATGTAACTTTTGTTTACTGAAACTAATCTCGTTAGATCTAATGGCGCTCAGTCCCTATGGGGTAACTTCACTCTCTGCTCTCAGCTAATCAGATAACAGATGTCCATCTGGTATGCAGATAACCATAGAAACTAGTGTGCACTGATAAAATATCTCATGACTAAAGTAAAATGTATTAACCAATATATTTATAAAAAAAGGTCTTATTTGCCGTTCCCCTTATGTTGAAAGAAAATCTTTGCAGTGAGAAAACCCCTTTAAAGTTTGAAGTTTGTACATAGGAAAGTAAAATTTGCAACAGATTACAAGAAGCTTACTGCAAAAACTGCATTTTATGACTGTCACGACCTAAGAAAATTTTACTTGTAAAACATAAAGTAACCCAACAGGCCAGTAGACCATTGGGCCAGCCTTTAAAGTGGGTCCTTACACTGAATATACTGCCTATTTGCATACGTATATTTACAGTTAGGGCCAGAAATATTTGGACAGTGACACAAGTTTTGTTATTTTAGCTGTTTTTAAAAACATGTTCAGAACTACAATTATCTATATAATATGGGCTGAAAGTGCACACTCCCAGCTGCCATATGAGAGTTTCCACATCCAAATTGGAGAAAGGGTTTCGGAATCATAGCTATGTAATGCATTGCCTCCTCTTTTTTAAGGGACCAAAAGTAATTGGACAATGGACTCTAAGGGCTGCAATTAACTCTGAAGGCGTCTCCCTCGTTAACCTGTAATCAATGAAGTAGTTAAAAGTCTGGGGTTGATTCCAGGTGTGTGGTTTTGCATTTGGAAGCTGTTGCTGTGACCAGACAACATGCGGTCAAAGGAACTCTCAATTGAGTGAAGCAGACCATCCCGAGGCTGAAAAAAAAGAAACAAATCCATCAGAGTGATAGACATGCTTGGAGTAGCAAAATCAACAGTCGGGTACATTACTGAGAAAAAAGGAATTGACTGGTGAGCTTGGGAACTCCAAAAGGCCTGGGCGTACCACGGATGACAACAGTGGTGGATGATCGCCGCATACTTTCTTTGGTGAAAGAAGAACCCGTTCACAACATCAACTGAAGTCCAGAAACACTCTCAGTGAAGTAGGTGTATCTGTCTCTAAGTCAACAGTAAAGAGAAGACTCCATGAAAATAAATACAAAGGGTTCACATCTAGATGCAAACCATTCATCAATGCCAAAAATAGACAGGCCAGAGTTAAATTTAGCCGAACAAACCTCAAGAAGCCAGCTTCAGTTCTGGAAAAGTATTTATGGACAGATGAGACAAAGATCAACCTGTACCAGAATGATGGGAAGAAAAAAGTTTGGAGAAGAAAGGGAACGGCACATGATCCAAGGCACACCACATCCTCAGTAAAACATGGTGGAGGCAACGTGATGGCATGGGCATGCATGGCTTTAAATGGCACTGGGTCACTTGTGTTTATTTGAGACATAACAGCAGACAAGAGTAGCCGGATGAATTCTGAAGTGTACCGGGATATACTTTCAGCCCAGATTCAGCCAAATGCTGCAAAGTTGATCGGACGGCGCTTCATAGTACAGATGGACAATGACCCCAAGCATACAGCCAAAGCTACCCAGGAGTTCATGAGTGCCAAAAAGTGGAACATTCTGCAATGGCCAAGTCAATCACCAGATCTCAACCCAATTGAGCATGCATTTCACTTGCTCAAATCCAGACTTAAGACGGAAAGACCCACAAACAAGCAAGACCTACAGGCTGCGGCTGTAAAGGCCTGGCAAAGCATTAAGAAGGAGGAACCCCAGCGTTTGGTGATGTCCATGGGTTCAAGACTTAAGGCAGTGATTGCCTCCAAAGGATTCGCCACAAGATATTGAAACTAAAAATATTTTGGTTGGGTTATGTTTATTTGTCCAATTACTTTTGAGCTCCTAAAATGGGGAGTGTTTGTAAAGAATGTGTACAATTCCTACATTTCCGATCAGATATTTTTGTTTAACCCATCAAATTAAACGTTACAATCTGCACTTGAATTCTGTTGTAGAGGTTTCATTTCAAATCCAATGTGGTGGCATGCAGAGCCCAACTCGCAAAACTTGTGTCAGTGTCCAAATATTTCCGGCCCAAACTGTATAGCAGCCTGTCAGTCACTACAGAGAGGGGCATGGGAAGCTTCATGAACAGCGCACCAGTATAAGTCAGCTCCTGTTAGCCAAACAGCTTATTTAGCTGACAGATCCGCCTTAAGCCACAACTGTATATACACATATCAGGCACTTCACAAAGATTGTTTCGGGTTCTGAAAATGTAATATTCAAGTACATTCAATACATAGCGAGATTGGGTCTTCCCAATATTCACATGTACATATTAAAGAAGCAATGTAAAGATGACCTGTTCATTCTATCAGGTACACAATACTCTTCATTTTCCATGACATAAAAGCTTGATCTTCTAACACACATGATATAATACATATCAGAGGCCTGATGGTTAGGCCTTGCATGTCCTTCCACTTGACATCAAGTTTTCCAAAAAGATGTACAATCACAGTTAAATTGGTGCAATATTTAGTAGGTTCATTGCATAACTGCTAGTAGAAAGATGAAACTGTTTATGACATAGGCATCTTTTAAAAAGTAGAAAGAAAATGTAGTCCATGGAAAAACCTACTTCCTGTAGTAACCACAAATTTTTAAGTAAGTGGAGTTAAATTGCAAAACCAAACTAAAGGTAGGTCATAAGCAGGAGCTCTTTACTTTCCTTCTCCAGAGGTTACCCACTTGGCGTTCTCAGCATTACCATAGGCCTCACATGAACTATTGTTTGGAGCAGTAATTGATGGCTTGTGCTTTCAGAGCGAATCTGCTAAATTATTAAAACATGTACATGAAAGAATAAAGAACCCCCGCTTTCCCCAAACGTTCATATTAAAACATATCACCAAAATACCAAGCTATTAAAAGTTCGCTTTATTGTAAGGGAAAAAAAATAAGGAAATCTCTTTGTACCGGGCTTGTGGATGGATCGTTGTTTTGTACTCCTGTTAACTTCCACAGAACACAAAGATGAAACTTCATTCACCTTTCATGGTTTATACTTGCTATTTGGAATGTGGGGATTTCTGTACCTTGGAGGGGAAAAGATAGTTGGGGTTTCACTGCATTTGACTAAGGCACTGCATCAGGTCTTTGGTTCACAGTTACCACCAAGGGAAACAATCTCATTCATAAGTTCTTCAGCAAAATGTGTTTCAGATGCACAATCCATGACTTAGAATCCTCATCAGCAGGTGTTTCTAGAAGTAGCATGAACCGTTCACGCGTCTCTTATCAAGGTCTTCAGTACTATGGAACTGCATCTAGGACATTAAAAAGCTTAAAAAAAATAGAAGAAAAAGATGGGTTCAGATGTATTCATTATCTCAGAGTAGCTACAAAGTAGGACATTACAGTTGCATATTTCCTTTGAGATCATAGAGTAACCTAGCCTTGTGTATACAGTGGGTACAGAAAGTATTCAGACTCCTTTACATTTCTCACTCTGTTTCATTGCAACCATTTGGTAAGATTCAAAAAGTTCATTTTTTGCTCATTAGTGTACACTCTGCCCCCCCTCTCCCCGCATCTTGAAAGAAAAAAAATGAATTGTAGATATTTTTGCAAATTTAGTAAACAAGAAAAACTGAAATATCACATGGTCATAAGTATTCAGACCCTTTGCTCAGCATTGAGTAGAAGCACCTTTTGAGCTACTACTACAGCCATGAGTCTTCTTGGGAATGATGCAACAAGTTTTTCCCACCTGGATTTGGGGATCCTCTGCCATTCTTCTTTCCAGATCCTCTCCAGTTTCCTCAGGTTGAATGGTGAACGGTGGTGGACAGCCATTTTCAAGTCTCTGCAGAGATGCTCAATTGGGTTTAGGGCAGGTCTTTGGGTGGGCCAGTCAAGAATGGGCACAGTTGTTCTGAAGCCACTGCTTTGTTATTTTAGCTGTGTGCTTAGGGTCATTGTCTTGTTGGTAGAAGAACCTTTGGCCCAGTCTGAGGTCCAGAGCACTGTGGAAGAGGTTTTCATCCAGGATATCTCTGTACTTGGCCGCATTCATCTTTCCTTTAATTGCAACCAGTCGTCCTATCCCTGCAGCTGATAAACACCCACATAGCATGATGCTGCCACCACCAGGTTTCACTGTTGGGATTGTATTAGGCAGGGGATGAACAGTGCCTGGTTTTCTCCACACATACCGCTTACAATTAACACCAAAAAGTTCAATCTTCCTCTCATCAGACCAGAGAATCTTATTTCTCATAGTCTAGGAGTCCTTCACGTGTATTTTTGCACACTGTATGCTGACTTTCATATGTCTTGCACTGAGGAGAGGCTTCTGTCAGCACACTCTGCCACAAAGCCCCAACTGGTGGAGGCTGCAGTGATAGTTGACTTTGTGGAACTTCTCCCATCTCCCTACTGCATCTCTGGAGCTCAGCGACAGTGATCTTGGGGCTCTTCTTTACCTTTCTCACCAAGGCTCTTCTCCCACGATTGCTTCGTTTTGCTGGATGGCCAGGTGGAGGAAGAGTTGTGGTCGTCCAAAACTTCTTCCATTTAAGTATTATGGAGGCCACTGTGCTCTTAGGAACCTTGAGTGCTGCAGAAATTCTTTTGTAACCTTGGCCAGATCTACGCTTTGCCACAATTCGGTCTCTGAGCTCCTTGGACAGTTCCTTAGACCTCCCGATTCTCATGTTCTTTGACATGCACTGTGAGGTCTTATATAGACAGGTGCGTGCCTTTCCTAATCAAGTCCAATCAGTGTAATTAAACACAGCTGGACTCCAATGAAGGAGTAGAACCATCTAAGGGAGGATCAGAATGAAATGGACCGCATGTGAGTTAAATACTTATGACCATGTGATATTTCAGTTTTTCTTGTTTATTAAATTTGCAAAAATATCTACATTTCTGGGGTTTTGCTTTCAAGATGGGGTGCAGAGTGTACATTAAAGAGCAAAAACAATTAACTTTTGTGATCTCACTAAATGGCTGCAATGAAACAAAGAGTGAAAAATCTAGAGGAGTCTAAATACTTTCCGCACCCACTGTAAATATTACAAATAGCATCCCAACAGTGAAATGGCTTCTACCAGTCCCTAAAGCAGGCCTGCACAACATATGGCCAGGCAAAGTATTTCTGGCTGGCTGCGAAGTGGGCATGGCCTATGAGAATGCCACCCCCAAAGTGGTACCACCCAGTTTGTGGGCGGTTGGGAAGTGGTCCGACCCTCACGTCCTGCCCTAAATTATTTATACCCACATGCAAAGACGTTGTTCAGTGTTGTACAGCTACTTTCTTCCAAAGACAGGATCACACCTATCCACAGGTTGTGTGCGAGTGTTTATATATGAGCTTCAAGCCTCATTCACTTTAATACAACGCCATCTGCAATACGCACAACAACTCATGGACAGAGTGTAGTCGCTTGTCGACTCAAGAGTGGATAAGATGGCCAGTTTGCCAAGTTCTGGACAATTCCTTTAAAAGGGAACTTACTGCAGTTGGTTTATTGCTTCTGCCCTAGTCTGAAGGATATGTAGCTCTAGGATATACTAAGGATTTATAAGTATAGAGGAAGAGAAGCTGAGCTCTGGGGTATATAGGGTTATATGATAGAGGAGAGAAGAAAAAAAAGGAATTCTACCAACTGCTATCTACAGCAGGAATGAATAATGGTACAATGTTAAATGTAGAGTAGGACTCCGGTCTACATAATTTACAATTTAGGATTGTAAAACAACTCATGGACAGGTGCAGTAGTGCAATCAGAAGAAAGATACAGGTACAGTTTGTGTCCAAGTTCCAGGACAATTCACTGTAAAGGGAACTTAGTCAGCGTAGTTTATGGCTCGCCATATCTGAGAGAAGCTGACTCTGTGAATTATATATAGGGTTATATGATAAAGGAGCTGAGCTCTGATATATACTGGTAATATTGTATACCCAATTTGTATCGACATTAATCAACAAAACAAGAAGAGATAACTTATAGTCGACACGCCACTTTTTTTTTTGCGGTGAAAAAAAATGTTCTATTTTATTTACACACCCGATGATGAAAAAAAACAGAAAACAAAAAAATAAGATATGCATCAGTAATTTATAAACCAAAATTTCATGTATATGACAGGTGTACAAGACGTAGTAACATGTCTGGCGAATAGCCCTCATCACGCTTATATATGAATTGAGGAAGAAAATAGTTATCCAAAGTTTTATATTCCCTCGCAGGTAGCAAAATTAAAAAGGATGCACCTAATGAACTGGTGTATGTCATTTATAAGCTACCTGCATCTACAATGTGACCCGAAACATGTCGCTACAAAAAACCTGCCATACATGAACATTCTGTTTCTCCTCATTTATGGCGATGCATGTCATGATTTTCACATTGGAGTGTTAAATACAAAATAAAAGAAACAATGTGTTCTTTCCACCACAACAATAAGATGGAGAGTGCCGACCTAGCATAAGTTTTGTACACTTATTTTTTTACATAATTTACACAGATATAGACAAAATCATTTTCAGGCATTTATTAATCCTTTGAGATTTTACGGGTGCTTTCACACACTGCGCTTTTTTTTCCTTCGCAAAAATATACTGCAGTAAATGCTGTGCATTTCTGAAAAGAAAAAAAAAAAAAAGCACCAAAAAAGCACTGTGAGAGAGCACTGTGTGAAAGCACCATTACGCTAGGTCAACACAGCATTGGACAAAAAGAGACCTGAAAACCAAATTCTAAAAATGTTCATGAACCTTATGAAGTTCATAAAGTTTTTTTGTCCACTGCCTGTCAAAAGCTGCTTAAAAAACGTCACGTGTTTGATCACGTTTTCTAGACGCTTATTTATTGGCGGTGAAGCACACAATAATTTGCTATGGCATTTTCTTCTAAAATGCGGCAATTACGGTCCGAGCTCCGCTTTACATAGACTCCAATAAGTAAATTTTCTAGTCTGCTGCCGCTAGATTAGTTCGTTTATTTATGCAACCTTATATCAAGAAAAAAAGACGTGTTCTGTGGATCACAGCAGGAAGTTTTATCTAAGAATTCATGTGAGACCTAACGTTTCAGTTGTTTACTGTTAGCTAGTGTAGACATAGCTTTACACCTTGCAAAACAGTCAAGATAACTTAAAGCAGCTTACTACTAATAAAGACAGTTTAATTGCTGTGCGTACCAAGTGAGAATATGCCACGCAAAATCAGAACAAAACCAGGCATGTGTGTACATCACATTGATGTTGATAGCTCGCATAAAAGAAATGCCAAATGCTAAAACAATGATTGTACCATATTATGTAATCCATGTAGTAATGTTGGATACTGAAGACATACAAGCAAAGGCCAGCCTTGAAGAATATTACTACCAGTCCCAGGCCTGCCACACACATTACTAATCAAAAGAAAACAAAGTCAGGCAGAATATATTGCAGAATGCAGTTTACATGACTTGAATATGAGCAATTATGTAAAACCAGAGCTATACATTCAGTGCAGTAGAAGCACACTACTATTTTTAACGCAGTAAGTGCACCTTATTGAATGCTTCATTATAACCCCCTTGATGTGGTTCATCTCAGTACAATCGTACTAGCTTTTAACATTTAGATGACAGATCGTTGGAAGTGCTTTTTCCGTAAAATACCTTTTCTTTGTTGATTCTTCTTTAGTCACAATATAAAGATTTTATCTCCTCTTAGAGCACACAAGTTTCTAGTTACGACCATCTCTCTATCCCTCTATGTGCTTCACTCTCACTCTCCCCGCTCATCTCTAATTGCTAAAAGGCAGGCTATTAGTCATTAATCACACCCGACCATCCCGATAGCCTGAACACCTACAGCAGAGTCATAATGACAAGTAACAGACTTTGAAAGCCTCTTAGGGTAGTAAACCCCACTTTAACCCTTACCAGCACCCAGTAGAGCCAGTTAGTGCCTCTTCTCTACAGAGCCCCATTTTCAGAAAATCCATGTCATTGTGTCACTTTTTTTAATGTGAGAATACTTTTGACACTTTAACATCCATGTGACTTCAGTAGATTGTTTTTCTCGTGACACATTATACTTTAAAAAATGAAATCTATGTAAAAAAAATTTGGTGCAAAAACATGCTTGTTTATTTGTGAAAATCCAAAAAATCGTGAAAAATTTGCAAAATTACCAATTTTAACGATTCAAAATTTCATGCATGTAAAGACAGATAGTTAATTCCACTCATAAAAATTTTATAACTAGCGCATCGTACGCATATGTCCTGCTGAAGTTTCGGCCTTAATTTTTTAAATGTCCTTATTTTTTTTTTACGACATTAGGGGAGCTTAAGAAATTAGTAGTAATTTTTCTAATTTCAACAAAATTTTGCAAGACACATTTTTAGGGACAGTCCAGTTCTACACGTGACTTTGATGACCTGTAATGGTTAGATACCCCCATAATGACTACTCATCTAAGAAACTAACACCCCTTAAAGTATTCAAAACTAGCATTTAAAATTATTAACCCATTAGGTGTTTTCCAGGAATTAAAGCGCATAGATGGAAGTGAAGTTTCAAGAATTATGACTTTTTTTTGCAGGATTTCAATTTTATCGGGCAATTATTCACAAGAATAAATAACGGTAAAGTGAGGATCAAATGGGTAATGCACAATTAAAATTTGATTCGCCCAGAATCTGCCGTTTCAGAGATATCCCATTAGTGTGGCCCTAGTCAGCATTATTTGGCTCAAACAACCAAGCCCAGAATAGGAGGCTATGCACCTACTGGACTCTGGGGGACTCATCTTTCATTAAATTATCACGATTTTATTTTAGGCCATTCAGATTTTTTGCTGACACCCTAAGGTGCTGGAAAACTTAATAACTCCCTAAAAAAACCCAAATTGAACACTACACCCATTTAAGGAATAATAATCCACGGGGTGTAGTGAGGCATGATCGAGGAAGCCTCACTAGTTTGGTCCAAACAAAAATATTTGTAGTCCGTTAGCTGTAAAATTTCTAAAAACATTTTTTTCCAATAATCTGCAATTTTAGCTGAAAATTTATAATTTTTTTACAAGGTCGTTCGCTGTAAAAAAACACCCAAAATCATTGTTACAGCAATCTTCTTCCAAGTTCAGACAATACCCTAACATGTGAGGTGTACATAACTAAGCTGTTTGGGGCGCATAGGCAGGGCGGATAAGAGAGGGAGTGTTACTTTGGATTTGTACTGCAGATTTTGTGGAGGCCTAATGTCTCATTTACCTAACAGGCCATCGTGGGCCCATAATAATACCAGAACAGTGAACATCTCTCGCAAGAAGTCACCTCCCCATTTTGAATCAGCACAAACGCTCATAATATCTCATCTAGCGGGATGTATTGTGCACTTTGGTAGCACAGGTGTTCCATAAGTTTTTTTTTTTGCGGCATTGTAGGGCTATGAAAATGCGGGGAAAACGCAGTTCCGCATTGTTTTTTGGGCTTCAATTTACAACTTCTGCCGTGCAGTATAAAATGATAGGATAGCTATTACTATGCGGAGGCTCGGTACAATTGCAATGATATAATTTTTATATAGTTTTTTATGTTTTATACTTTGTACACAATACAAATAGGTCTAATAAACAATTGCGTTTTATGGTAGTCCTGTCTGATAGCCATAGACGTTTTCAGTTTTCTTTTAATACGAGCTGATTATTAGCTTGTTTGTTGTGGGATTGAGTTTGACGTTTTTTATTAGTACCAATTATGGGGGCAATATTGCCGCTTGAATCACTTTTTACTAAGGTACTTTGTGAGCAGCATTATTGAACAAAATACAGCATTCCTGTAGGTGTTTTTTATTTTTAATTTTTTACTTAGCGGTCACCATTGCAGTAATGAGCTGTACAAGTTGAGTAGTACCAGCAGGTCTATACGATTACAGCTATACCTAATTTGTATTTTTTTATGCTTCTTAACTGCTTTACACAATAAAAACACCCTTTATATTCAAAAGGAAAACACGTTGTTTGCATACTGCCATACGATCTGAGAGCTCATACGTAACTTTTTATTTTTCATGTGTAACGAGAGCTGTTATGGGGCTTGTTTTTTATGCGGGATGAGTTGTAACATAGTTTTATATGTGGTATCATTTTTGGGTTAACAAGACTTTTTGATCATTTTTAAATTCGCGATTTTTGGAAGGCAGGGTAGAAAGAAAATACTGCAATCCTAACTATGTTTTTATTTTTTATTTTCTTCACCACAGTCACTCACTAAACGTTGCAGTATCCATGACAGAATTAGCTTTACTCTCAGGGTCTATACCAAAAGAAATAAAAAGAATTTACGGGCGAAACCTAATTTTAATATTCTTTTTTTGATTATGGAGAAGATCACTTTTAAAAAAAAAAATAGTGTATTTTATGTGTTAAATAATATTTAGCAATCGCTTCTTCTGTAGAGCCGCTAACTTTTTATTTTTCCGTATACAGAAGACAGTGTAAGTAACATTTTTTTTGCAGGGAATGAACTGCAACAGTGCTTATTAATTGCGGCTCACACTGACTTTTGGCGTTTAATAGTGTTTTGATCGCTATTATTCATTTTAATAGTGCATGCATGGGGATGCACCAAAACTCGCATTCTGATGACTGTTTTTTGTTTTTGTTTCTTTACGGCGTTCCATCATAGCGGGTAATAACATTGAAAGATTATAGCGGATGATCTTACGCACAGCGCTATTATCCCAAATTTGGGTACTTTTATTTATTTTTGGATCTTTTTGGGCGATTGGACGTGTAAAGGGGAAAAGGGCAGTGTATTGTTTTTAATTATTTTTGTGTCTTGTGTTTGGTACGTTTTTTTTTTTACTTTTTTCACAATTTTTTAAATTTTCCCCAGTGAGGAATTTGTAACTGCAAAATCCCAACTTGGGAAAGCAATCATTAGATTGCTGTTGAAGAGCGCGATCCTGTGCAAACAGCGTTACCATGGACTGTGGCATGCATCTCATGGCAACTAGTGACACCCTATAGCCACAATGCATTGGTGGGCATGTGACGTCACCAGACTAACAACTACCCGGATAGCATTCAGAAGCATCCGGGGAGTCATGTAGGAACTAGGGCAGCGCATTTGTGCGCAGCTCGAGTCAATCCTAAGGTTAAGATTTCGCCGATCGTAGGCAGGGGAGCGTCACTCCTCCTGCCCTTGCGGGCATCATTATCGCCGGCCATGACATCACCCTGCTTGCGTAACAGATGCGTTTTTCACAACGACCGCGGAACTAGTTAGCCGGGGAGCTTCACTCCCGGGCCGGGTGGGTGATGGGGACATGAAGCCAGCGTGTAATTTTACCGCTGAATCCAATGCCTGCGATCATGCGCGCTGCTCGCCCGGCAGAAGCCCCGGTGCGCTAGAATCAAGCCAGGGCGATATGCATAACGTCCATACTGGCGGAAAGTCACTTCCGCTTAGGCGTATGCTAATGACGCCCTATGTCGGGAAGGGGTTAAAGCCCTGCAGCCTGAGTACTAAACTTTATAAATCTCTTACTTTAGTTTTCATGTGTAAACAAGAATTAAGTCTAGGAAATAGTAGAGAGGCTGATGAGTCAAATCAAGCTATAAGACCACCCCCCATCAGTCTGAACAGCATGTGTAATCATCTAAAAGCATAGACATGTACCTCGTGAAACTGGCATT
Source organism: Phyllomedusa bahiana (assembly GCA_025379985.1). Lineage (NCBI taxonomy): Eukaryota > Metazoa > Chordata > Amphibia > Anura > Hylidae > Phyllomedusa > Phyllomedusa bahiana. Next base: position 29,078 of record JAODAL010030714.1, read on the forward strand.
AGTGAGACAACAGGCTAATATAAAGACAAAGCAATTCTTTTTCAGGTTATTGTCTTCGCATTAACCCCTTAAAGGGGTTGTAGAAACCGAAAAAAAAAAAAAAAAATTATGCAGTAATATAAAGAAAAAGGAGTTAATATCGCACAATCCAGTGGTGAAGATTTCCCCAAAAACAACGTAAAATTTTACCATGTTGGATTCTCTCCTAACTGGACAGTTCTAGGCGTACGTATGAAAACTCATTTCCCAAAAAAGCCTGTTTCCCTCACTGGGGATAGTTCTATATACTAAATCCACACCACATTTATTGTGTACGCCCCCCCCCTTTTTTACTCGCAGACCTCCCTCATAGCACAAATCTGTCAGTTCATAGTTAGTAGTCAGCTTTTCCAGGAAGTAAACCGCAAGCCCGTCCTACTTTCCCGTAGGGGCAGGTTTCTGCTGAGGGAAGGGCCCCGGGGGCCATTTTGTTTTTTCTATAATGATTACCCCCAACAAAACAGCACACTTTTCTAATTAAAGGGATTTGAATTTTTTCATTAGGACTGTATTTATTACATGGGGGAAAAAATATTTAGTCAGCCACCAATTTTGCAAGTTCTCCCACTTAAAAAGTGAGAGGCCTTAATTGAAATCAAGGGAACCTCAACTTAAGACAATCCCGAAAAACCCCATTTTTGATTTGGAAAGAATTTTTTTGCAAATTATGGTGGAAAGTAAGTATTTGGTCACCTACAAACAAGCAAGATTTCTGGCTCTCACAGACCTGTAACAACTTATTTAAGAGGCTCCTATGTTCTCCAGTCATTACCTTTAGTAATGGCACCTGTTTTAACTTAACAATATAACAGACACCTGTCCACAACCTCAAACAGTCACTCTCCAAACTCCACTATGGTGAAGATCAAAGAGCTGTCGAAGGACACCAAAAACCAAATTGTAGCCCTGCACCAGGCTGGGAAGACTGAATCTGCAATAGGCAAGCAGTCTTGTGTGAAAAAAAATCAACTGTGGGGCAGCAATAATTAAAAATGGAAAGACATACAAGACCACTGAATCTCCCTCGATCTGGGGCTCCACACAAGATCTCACCCCGTGGGGTCAAAATGATCACAAGGACGGTGAGCAAAAATCACACACCACATGGAGGGACCCAGTGAATGACCTGCAGAGAGCTGGGACCAATGAAACAAAGGCTACCATCAGTAATACACTACGCCGCCAGGGACTCAGATCCTGAAGTGCCAGACGTGTCCCCCTGTTTAAGCCAGTACATGTCTGGGCCCATCTGAAGTTTGCTAGAGAGCATTTGGATGATCCAGAAGAATATTGGGAGAACGTCATATGGTCAGATGAAACCAAAGTAGAACTGTTTGGTAGAAACACAACTTGTCGTGTTTGGAGGAGAGAGAATGCTGAGTTGGATACAAAGAACACCATACCTACTGTGAAACATAGGGGTGGCAACATCATACTTTGGGGCTGTTTCTCTGCAAAGGAGCCAGGGCGACTGATCTGTGGACATGAAAGAATAAATGGGGCCATGTATCGTGAGATTTTGAGTGCAAACCTCTTTCCATCAGCAAGGGCATTGAAGACGAAACGTGACTGGGTCTTTCAGTATGACAATGATCCCAAACACACCACCAGGGAAACGAAGGAGTGGCCTCGTAATAAGCATTTCAAGGTCCTAGCCAGTCTCCAGATTTCAATCCCATAGAAAACCTTTGGAGAGAGTTGAAAGTCCGTGTTGCCCAGCGACAGCCCCAAAATATCACTGCTCTAGAGGAGATCTGCATGGAGGAATGGGCCAAGATACCAGCAAAGTGTGTGCCAACCTTGTGAAGACTTACATAAAACGTTTGACCTCTGTCATTGCCAACAAAGGACATATAACAAAGTATTGAGATGAACTTTGTTATTGACCAAATACTTTTTCCACCATAATTTGCAAATAAATTCTTTCCAAATCAGACAATGTGATTTTCTGGATTTTTTTCTCATTTTGTCAATTACAGGCCTCTCATCTTTTTAAGTGGGAGAACTTGAACAATTGGTGGTTGACTAAATACTTTTTTCCCCACTGTACTTAATTTTCTTCTTTTCCCGGACAACCCCTTTAAGGACCGAGCGTTTTTTTTTTTTGGGGTTGACATGTTAGTTTTTATCTCCTCACCTTCCAAGACAAACATATGAGGGCTTTTATTTTGCAGGACAAGATGTGCTTTCTAATGGTGTCATTTACCGTAGCACAGAATATACTGGAAAACCGGAAAAAAATTCTAAGTGGGGCAAAATGTGAAAAAAACCATACTTGCACCATGTTTGGGGGGGGGGGGGGGCGCGGAGGGGTTTACGCCGTTCATTCTCCGGTATAAATTAGGTGTGTTCTGTATTCTGCAGGTTGATACAATTCCAGCAACATCAAATGCAGGGTTTGCGTTATTTGAGTTATAGTACCGTTAGAAAATGTTTTGATTTTTTCACTCAATGTTTTGAGCGAAGATGCATTTTTTTTGCGGCCTGAAGTGTACTTTTTATTGATTCCATTTTGGGATAGATGTGACTTTTTTGATCACTTTTATTCCAGTTGTAGGGGACCTGAAATGACCAAAACCCCACAATTTTGGCGTTTGTAATTTTTTTCCTTCTACGGTGTTCACTGTAAGGGATAAATTATTTTATATTTTAATAGATCTGACTTTTTTGAACATGGCAATATCAATTATATGTAACTTTTATATATTTTTTTACTTGGAAAATGGCAAAAAGGGGGTGATTTGAACTTTTCATATATATATATATTTTTTTTCCACTTTGAAACATTATTTATTTATTTTTTTTAACTTCAACACTAAGTCCCCCTAGGGTGTTTCACCGCGAGGGAGCGCAACTGTTTGTACAGGCTTTTGCACTGTATAGACAGTCCATTAGGGTGTACAAAGACGGCACAAAGATGGTACAGGAATCAGTAAAACAAAAGACATGGCAGCTATGGAAGCCTTCACCAGGCTTCCAGCCACCATGTTAACCAATCTGGGCCCCACGATCTGTGTGGGGGTCCCTATCGGAGTGAGGAACAGTGCGCGCCACCTTTTCTCATTCATTTAGATGCCACAACACTTAAGAGGTTAAACAGCACAGGATGGCGCCGGCTCCTTCCCGTGCTGTAACCGGCGGGTGTTAGCTGCAGTCACACGTGTTCCTGCTGCAAAGCCCCTTACCAGCACTGGGACATAAGTTTACGTTCAGCGTCGTTAAGGGGTTAAAAACTGCTGTAACTTTTTTACTTTTCTGTAGACAGACATTGTTTGGGGGATTCATTTTATTTTTTAATGGCCTCATTTTAGGGTACATGTAACTTATTGATTAACTTTTATTAATTACTTCAAGGAGGACTGTAAAAAAAAAGAAAAAAGCCACAGTTTTTTTTCCCAGTTAACATGTGGTAAACATACGTTGACAACTTTTTTTCTATGGGTCAGTATAATTTTAGCAATACCTTAGTTATATAGGGGGACATGTATGAAAATGGTCTAGGTGTAAGCCTTTCTTTGTTTCCCATAGCAACCAATCAGAGCTCACCTTTCAATTTTTCAGAGCATTATGAAAGAGGAGCTCCGATTAGTTATAGGCAACAAAAAGTCTTAGACCTAGACTGTTTTCATACATGTGGCCCCAAAAAAAACAGTTTTTAAATATAAAATTGTGAGTCTCTGTATTCAAAGACCTATTACATTTTTATTTTTCTGTTGACAGATCTGTATGAGGGTTTGTTTTTTTACAGGATGACTTAGTTCTTATTAGTACCAAAATTTGGGCACATACGACTTTTTGATTGCTATTATATTTTTTGGGGAAGAAAATTGGCAAAAAATTTTACATTGTTTTAAATGTTTGCATTCTTGTTTATTTTTTATGCTGTTCACCATACAAGATAAATAATGTGATAGTTTTAGTTTGGGTGATTACAGCTGTTTATGTTTTTCATAGATACGGATGTTGTTAGGGAAAATTAGGATTTTTTTTTTTTTTTTTTTAAGTTCCAAGTAAGATAAGAAAAAAAAGGAAGTATTTTTTTAAACTTATTTTTTAGTCCAACTTGGGCATGAAGTAATTTGATTGGTCATACATTACACTGCGTTACTTATGTAGTGCATCACATTATGCTTGTCAGTGTAAAACTGCTGGGCATCCTACTTGACCCTACATAAAAAGCATACACAGAAGGCAGATCTGGGAGCCTTCATTAAGCCACTGGCTACAATGTAAAACTTGTTAGCTGCTTGGGAACACATTGAAGGGGGTGCCAAAAAGGTGAGAGGAACCCCCTCCCCTCTAAACCACTTTAATGCAATGTTCACTATTCACTGTGGTTAACCAGCTTGGATCTGAGGTATGTCCAATCTTCGCCACTACAGCAGGTTTAAGGCTGTCAGACACCTGCGCCCCTGCTTCATCGAGCACAGGACACGGATGTCCACTCATTTTCACCCCAACAAAACATTTTTACCAGATACTTGTTATTCTGGTTTTGAGTCACTTCAAAATATACAGCAGGTTACCAATCTGTAAACACGCAGGATAGATGGGTTGTTGTATCTTTGAAATGATGTAAAACCTAAAAAGCAATGTATCAGATAAGAATATTTATGCACGTCTGTTTTCATGCTAATCAAAGTTATGAGGATACTGCTTTAAAGAAGATTTCACATCAAAGCAGGCAGAAGTCATATTTTGGTAAATGGCAGGTTACAGCCACAGTCTGGGAATTCTGCTTCTTTTACAGAGTGGTTGGCATTTTTTCCTTACAGGTGCAATCATGTTTTGCAAAAGGGAACATGAAATAAAGCCATTTTGGTTATTTATAGAAAAACTGACTGTGGAAGTGGATTGTCAGCTGCCAAGAAGCAATCAGAAAAAGTAAACCAAATTGGTATATTTCCAGTTTTCATTCTTGCACACTACGACAGCCACAACAAATCGCCAACTTTTCTGTACATTAATAAAGCGTAATTACCAAACTCTGGCTGCTGCTCTATCTTCTGGTTATCTGATGTATAGCCAGTTTTACATTCTGGATTAAATAAAAATCTTTAAAAAATCACTGTCATAATAAAAAAACTAATTCCACATTTATTTAAAAAGGTTTGCACTACAAATGGCAAATTTGCTAATTTTTTTGCCATTGGGAAAAAGGTCTATTAAGGAATGTTAACATGGCTGACTTCAGTGCTGAATCCGCCTCAGAATCCAACTGTGGTCGGCTTTCGGATTTGCCATCGGTCCGTTACAGTGAATGTACAGAAATCCGACGGAATATTGGACATAATTTCAAAACAGATTTAAAAAATCCATGCTGTGTAGACTACAATTAAGCATAGTAGGCGTTTGAGTGGCTGTTTTAGTATTTTTTCATATGTGTAGTTTCCCCTGTATAGTACCTTGGTTTTTCTGCACACTGGTATGAACTGGTACTTACCCAGATGTGCAGTTTTTTACTAGGCAGTTGCCCTCCTAGTAAATGGGTGTGTGAGCAATTGTTCATTAGTGAGCTGCACCTGTTAAATTTCTCCCAGGTAGTATATTATATTGCCTTCTACTGAGACTAGTTCTTGAGCTGCAAGTATGGCCGCGTGCCTGTGGTTTTTTTTTTGTTTTTTTTTTTTAGTAAATGTCCCATTTTCCTGTGATTTTTTTTTTCCCTTTAGGCTAGGTTTACATTTTCAGTGAAATATGCGTTTATTTCACAAAAGAAACATGCGTCTTTTAATGCGTTTTTGTTAATATGATACCTCTTGCCACATCTTTTTGATGCAGAATTTTACATGTTTTTAGTACGTTTTTGGATGCTTTTTATATCAAAATATGCACAAAAATAAGTGTCAACATAATAAATTTATAATTTGGCGTTTTTGACAATCCCCATGACTTTCCATTGTAAAATTACACATATAAAAACAAGCGTTATGCACAAGAATTAACATGCATTCCAGTTTTTTTTTAACGCGTCTTATAAGGCATCAGACAAGGCGTACAAAAAAAACATACCATGTGCAATAATGGTGCATTTTCCCATAGAAAACAATAGAACAATATTGATGCATATTTTAGTCCGTAATATGGGCAGTTTACACATCAAAATAAGACTCCAAAAATTGTGTGTGAACCCGGCCTTCGGAGGGTGGATTGTGATTGGAACCCACAAGGATGTCACTGAGAACACCGCACCTCACAGTTTTTAGAAGGGATATGTGCTCTACAGACTGAATTTTTTTCTCGGTCTTTAAATAATTACATCTTACAACAGAATGCATTAAAAATTCTGTTCACATTCTAAAATAAATAAGAAACTTTTCTACGCTTTTCTTAATATTTTCTCCTTTTCCAATAAGTACTCACTCTTTCGTTTTCCTACATCCATTTCAGAAGTAGCAGCTTCATGTAAGAGAACCATACCCAAGGTTACTCCACCATCTAAAAGTCAGATGTAAGGGCACAACAAGAAAATTCACACAGATTTACATAATGTACAGAGCATCATACTCTCAAAAGGTATGGCACCAAAGATGGCACCCGCACCTATCTCGGGAATGGGCCCCCAAAAGTTCCAACTTAGAATGGAGAGCCAGTTGTGCTTGACTCTCCATTCTATTCTTTGGGAGTTCCAAGTACAGCCATACTCCCAGAGGTGGACCCCACACTTTTAAGAGGTTATTGGCATATTCTAGTGATATGCCATCAAACTCTATAGTGGGAACACTCTTTGGGTGCTTTCACACAGAGCGTTTTTGACGCGTTTTTTGGCCCGTTTTTTTTTTTTTTTTTTTGCAGAATGCACAGCATTAGAGTATGTTTACATGGCATCTTCACTCCGTATGAACACCCGCTTTTCAGATGCGTCTCTGGGTCCATTAGAACGGACCGCGAGACGCATCTAACAATTAGCAGTGACCATTACTGCCGGCAATGACAGATACGCAGCGGCGATCACATGAGAGATCGCCCGCGTGTTTGCATCGCGCCTGTTGGGTCCGTTTTGCAGATGCGATCAAAGAATTGCATGTCATTTCTTTGATTGCATCCGCAAGGCGGACCCGACAGGTGCGATGCAAACACGCCGGGGCGATCTCTCATGTGATCGCCGCTGCGTATCTGTCATTGCCTGCAGCGATAGTCACTGCTAATTGTTAGATGCGTCTCAGGGTCCGTTCTGACGCATCAGAAAAGCGTATGTTCATAAAGAGGCAAGACGCCGTGTGAATATACCCTTAATTGCTGTGTATTTCTACAAATAACGCATCAAAAAATGCTTCGTGTGAAAGCACCCTTTTAATGTGGTCTCCTATAAAGTCTCCAACATAGACCTGCTAAAGGCAGAAGTAAAAATGGATATGCCTTTGTAAGCCAATAATTGTCTTAAAGAAAACCTGGTTCACAATATCCCCACCGGCAGCGTTAAGTAGCTGCAGGTCTCCTGGTCCCAGCAATTTGTGTTTTATCCACAAAATACTACAGTATTATAGAGTAAAAAAAAACAGTAAAGTTGGGCCGGGTACAGGAAGAAGCTGCAGAGGCTGGGAGAGAGGAGTCTGCTGTGCAAACAGGAGACATGCCTGTAAATCACTGTATAATGAAAGGTCCCAGGGCCTCAGTTTTTCTCAGTAACAGGAAACATTTCATTCTCTAGTGTTAGGGATATATATATTTTATGTGCTTACAGGTACTGTACAGATTTCTATGCTCCTGGGGATAATAAATGGGTGCTTGTTATTTACTATCATGTGATTATACATCTACAGTGGAAAGAAATGGATGTTTACTTTTTAGAATTTTACGGCTTAAATTAAAAGCTTTAGACCTGAAAAAAAGAAGAAGGTTAAACCACAGAAAGGATACTGAACAAGAGAACAATATGGGTTTCTGCCACAAACTGCGCTTGGCTGCTTCCATGAATATAATTCTACAGGATACAAGAGAAGAAAAAAAAAAAATCAATGGTGATTAGAGTATGAATGTACTAATGGACATTAAAAAAAAAAAAAGTCCAGCACCAGAATTTTAGGCACAATGACCACATTTATGCTTTCTTTACAAGTAAAGCATAAGGCAAGTAACAGTTAAAGTTAAAATCAGAGACCTTGAAAGCGCTTGTCACCCCATGCGATGCAGGACAGTATTTCATGTGAAATGCATTAATGTTAGAACATTTTTATTTTACAAAAGTTATATCAAGCATGGTTTCTAGTTGATTTTTTATTTAATTTGCCTTGGGTGATGAGCGCTTTCAAGATCTCCACATTTTTTACCATTTGGTCTTTAGCTGTTGTCTCCCTACCTTCAATGGAATATCTGGAAGAGGAGTTTTCTACTGAAACGGCTGCTGTCCCGATTATTTAAGGCTATGTTTACATAGCTTATGTAGAAGTATCCAGCACGCAGAAAGATATTTCCGTAAAAAACTTATTCAATTTTATTTAGGCAAAAAATTATAAATTAAGGCAAATAACACTCACCAGATTAAGGCTATGTTCACAAGGCAATTATTGGGACGTATCTAGCCCCGTATTTTGCACCGTACTGCCTCAATACGGGGCGAGACACGTCACAATAATTACGGTAATCCACAGTTCTCATAGAGATCTATGGATTAAGTCTCCTACGCGCTGCTAGTAATGAATATCTATGGGGCAGTCGTGCTGACGCTCGCGTGAGCTCCCGAACTTCGGCGTAATTGCGGGGCTAATTACGCCCCGCAATTATGCCCTGTGAACCCTGCCTAAAGCAGTATACAGTGGTCAGTCAAAATTGAGACATGGAGATAGAATGACGCTAACGTGTTTCGGGCACAAGAACATGCACGCCCTTACTCATAGCATTGCATAAATAAAATGGAATACGTTTTTTATGGAAATATCTTTCTGCGTTCTGGACACTTCTACATAAGCTATTTATTTTGCCGCTTCCGTGCATGACAGATTTACAAGTTTTGAGGCTGGGTGTTTCCTATATGTTGGCATAGCACATGTTTTCCATCAGATTTTCAGTGGTTTTTAGTATTTAGAAACCTCTGAACATCTGACTGAGAACTTTTCACATAGACTTCAATAGAAAAAACAACCTGCAGTCTACACAGATCTTTTTTTTTCTGGTCGGTTTTCAAAGCTGGAGGTTTTAGCAACATGTCGCAAAAGCTGCCGGACTCCGGCTGAAAATTTACTATTGAAGTCTATGGCTACGTCTACACCAAGATATTGGCACAATGGCAATGAAGAGATCCTGTTCATGTTTACATCACAGCACATACAAGGCTTTATGGAAAACATTATATGTAGAAACACAGCAAAAAGCAGCAGACCCTTCAACAGCCCGAGAAGTGGAGCTACAGCTTCCTGGATGGACTCAACCATATACATAAGTAATGCACTATTTTATACTCATACCCAACAGGTCATTTTAAGAAACTGGCACAGCTTTATCTGCTGTGACCACTTAGATCATAGGGATTTATCGGAGGTGTTCCCTCTATGGAAATCACCACCATTAGTTTCTGGTTGATCTATTAATCATAGAAAAATATGACACATTTAACCCACTTAAAATGGAAAAACAATTAGGAAAACAAAGAAAAGTTTACCACTTGACCAGTGTGCGGATTCTTGTGATCATATGGGGGTCCACGGATGTGATTCCACATTTGTCCAGAAGTCATTGCCAACACAAAGCACTGAGACAGGAAAGAAGAACAGGAGACAGGACTGTCAGCAGAGGGATCTAAACTTCTGAAAGCTCATTTAAAAAAAAAAAAAAAAAAAAAAAAAACAACATTTGGAAACCACCTACAAAGTGGTTCCCTTGCTCTGAAAAACCTGGCACATTCAATTGCAACTTTGTAGTAGTTCATTTCTTCTATGATGGTGCTGCAGGGGAACCGAATACTTACTGTTAGGGGTCCCAGTAGTAGGACACCCAATCATCCTTTCTTTGTGGGACTTTTCTAACAAAAATGGATTTTTCCAAGCAAGCGACCACTTTCATCAATGCAGAATTAGAAAAAAAAAAATCTGTTTTCCAATTTATTTTTTATTTATTCCTCAGATGTTCAGATCTTTGCTTGATTATTGTGTATGAAACATTTCTTGTGTACAAGCAGCTGATGAACATCTGTACTAATCATTAGGGTATACAAACACAGGGTGGTAAGGTCAGAGGGCCTGGTAGCAGCATGTGAATGAAACCACCATGTACGAGTTTGCCGGTGGAGCACAGACATCACTGGCAAACTCACCCAGCATTGGCGTCCGTGGTTTCATCTGCACTCAACTACCAGACCTCCTTCTACTATCCAGTGTTGCAAAACCACATGCCATAAAAGCCATTGTGAAATTGGGACCATAACCAGGGTGCAATGACAGCAAATAGAACAAGCAGCTCTGCTGAATCACTACCCCGTGTGAAAGAACCCTAAGCGAGCTCTACTACACAAGTCATGACCAAAACACTGCCAAGCTCTGTGCCACCATAGATGAACTAGATTCAAAAAGAACATTCACTAGAACGTAAAAAGACACCAAGCCATGGGAACTTGGCCCAAAGCTGCTGGGTGTATAATACATGGCATTTACTTACCAATGCAGCCGTGCCCAGCCGGTTTTGTTGTGCAGGAAATCAAGGTTGCTTCTCCTCAGATACACTAATCCTCCAATCACAGCCAAGAGCAAGCCGAGCATTAATGGGCCAGCATAATTTGGAGGCCTTATTACACGTATCTGTCGGGACATTAGTGTGATAATATTTTATATGCCTTATAACAGCATATATGATATTCCTCAGGACAGAATTATGTGCTATAATGCGGTATACACCTACATTGACATCGGTCCGATCTGCAATCCAGCGAGCAAGTTGTTCAGCGGCAAAGCCACGCACTTGTAGCTCATATGTGTCTCCTCTCTTGGGCTTCCCCTTAGAGGGGAAGTGAATGAAGGTAGGTGCAGAATTCATGTTGAGCTGGAAAAACAGGAAGCCATGACGTACAAGGTAAATAGGAAAAAACAATTCAAATACTGAGAATGAATATATATATATATATATATAATATATATATATATAATATTATATATATAATATATATAAATATAATATATATATATATATATATATAAAAGAAAAAACGGGGGTGCCAAATAGTGTAAAGCGTATAAAAAATAATAAACAATAGCAGAGCGTGCTCACCTCTTGAGGTTGTGCGGTAGTCAAGGCACAACACTCTAAGATACCTGCAGGGCTATTATTACCGTCGCCCTGGTAAACGGCTGCCTGGATCTCGATCCCGTGAAGGAGCTCAAGTGCTAGCCAGCACTCGGGAGGATATAGGTAATGCTCTCCCCGAGCAGGGGAAAGTGTTGATCCGGCGCGCTTCTTTACAAATTAAGTTTCCTCGTTAGTAAAAAAGTTATACTTTATTATTAAAAGTACAATGGGCTCATGCCACTGTTACGATTAAAACAAAGATATAAAAGAATGTGGCTTTACGCGTTTCGCGCGGAACACCCGCGCTTCTTCAGAAGCAAATAAAAATCCTGATCGTCTGTTCTTTAAATAGACAAAAACAACTGTCAAATTTAAATTAATTAACATTTCACCAATCTATATCATTGTAACAAAAAGGCATCTTTTAAAATGTAAGGGTGTTCTTGATTGTGCGGAGTACCTGTCAATCATGGTCACATGATCGGATGTTGTTAAATGAAGGCATGAATGGAGAACCACGGCAAGAAAACAACTCTAGTAATCTGACTAATTGTTTCTATCCTCTGTCAGAGTAACGTATCTAGGTATTTAGTGGGTGGAATCTTGAATGAACGAAAAACCTGAATGGGGAGAAGTATATCAGATGTTTCAAAGGCGCAACCGCCCTATTAAACGGACTTTTGTCTATATCGTACTTCATTAATCTACAAAAGGCATAGTTGGTAACCGTTTCGGAATTTTGACATTTATATATAACATCGTATTTAGTCACCCAAGAATAATAAGAAACTATTATATTCTTATATGTAAAGTTTTTTAGACTTACTTCTATATAGTTTCACAACATGCAATAACATATAATTTCCATCATTTCTGGACAAAGCTATACTTTAAACCCCAACCAATTATACTACATGTATAGAACCATCTGATACATGTTGCCACCTAAAACAAAGTGGTAAATGACCTCAAGTGTCTATGTCTTACTGACTTAATGATAATAGTATTCTTCACCGAAAAAACTATTATACCCTGTGATTACCTAATAAGTATATCCCAAAAATATTGTAGACCCCCTCTAATATAAAAAATATATAATAAAAAAATATATTAATAGTGGCCTTTAACTTCAACTACCCCATACAACCTAAAACTATTTTACCTCATATATATACAACTATTACAGAACTGTCTCAATTGGATCATTTAAACCTAATGGGTGTGCAGTTTGCAATAAATGTATCCAATAAAGTTCTTTATTATGAAGTGTTTGGAAACGATCATGATGTTCAGCAGGTACTGTATCTATAGGTGTAATTTTAAAGACTGAGAAATCCTTATCATGTTTTTCTGTACAGTGTCGGGCTACACTTTGGAGCAAATCGCCCCTTTTAGTGCAGGCTCGGTGCCCGTTCAAACGGACATGCAATGGGCATGTGGTCATACCCACGTATGGTACAGAGCAGATACATTCTATTACATATATGCCGTATGTGCTCTTGCAGTTCAATGGATATTTTATAGTAGATGATTTATTGGTGGTAACAGTTGTAATTTTTTAAGGTGTTCTAATGCTGTGACAGCATTTACATTTGGTAGTTCCACATGGTTGTTTTCTTGCCGTGGTTCTCCATTCATGCCTTCATTTAACAACATCCGATCATGTGACCATGATTGACAGGTACTCCGCACAATTAAGAACACTCTTACATTTTAAAATATGCCTTTTTGTTACAATGATATAGATTGGTGAAATGTTAATTAATTGAAATTTGACAGTTGGTTTTTGTCTATTTAAAGAACAGACGATCAGGATTTTTATATGCTTCTGAAGAAGCGCGGATGTTCCGCGCGAAACGCGTAAATCTACATTCTTTTATATCTTTGTTTTAATCGTAACAGTGGCATGAGCCCATTGTACTTTTATTAATAAAGTATAACCTTTTTACTAACGAGGAATCTTCATTTGTAAAGAAGCGCGCCGGATCAACCCTTTCCCCTGCTCGGGGAGAGCATTATATATAGTGAGGGGGACCAGCGACAGGTAGGCAGTGTGGGCTTCGGCGGACAGAGACAGTGACACAAACTTCAAGTTCAAGTGTTGCCTGGCTTTATTTCAGCAGGTGCACAAAACTGAACTCAGACAAGGCTTAAAGGAGTTGTCTCACTACAGGCTTTCAGCCTACTTCAAAAATCCTATGCAGCCAGACACACTGAATTCAGGGGCGTTCTTCTAGTCTGCCTCTTCTCCTCCCCCTTCTCCCCTCCCCTCAACACACAGACAGCTCTCCTCCTCTGACTGCAGTAACTTCTATACAGCAGGGTGAGAGCGAGGGGGTTTGCTGCCAGAGTTAACCCTGTGTGTGCCTGCCTAGATCTGCTGCTCACTGCTGAATCAGCTGCACTGTCAGCTCCACAGAGTCAGGAGACAGGAAAGGGCTTATCTATGAGTGGCTATGGAGCCAGAGGTCGGTGAAGCTGTGTATGCTAATAGCAGAGCAGGGGGGATGTAAGTGTTCCTATACCCCTTGCATAGCATACAAATCTCCATGGACTTCTCAAGCAACAACAAACACACCCTGTCAGAACAGACACAGGGCAGTTGTGAAGTGTGTTACTATAATCACGTGTCACTAATAAAGCAGAGCAGGGAGGGATGTGTCACTAATACAGCAGAGCAGGGAGGGATAGGAACCGTTCACATGCCCCCCTGATCTGTTCTATTAGTATAGTCAGAGCTCCACAGACACATCATGATTATAGTAACACACTTCACTGCTGTCACATCTACTGACCACAGATCAGCCTCACCTCTGCTCTCCTCAATCTGTGTAGAGAGCAGGAGGGAGCAAGCACACACAAGATTAATCCACACAAACACAGAAGCCAGAGCCCTCCCCCTCCCTTCCCTACAGAAGCATACTGTGCAGGAGGGGCTCTGTGCTCCGACCTGTATGGAGAAGCTGATGAGTCACCAGCACTGACAGCCAGTGAGAAAGATCAACAGGTCGGCTGCTATAGTGATTTCAGGAGCTGATGCACTCCTACTACCAGGGATAACTCAAAATCAGTAGGAAATTTGTAATGAACATATATTGCAAAGCTGCTTGTTGTTTAAAGATCTTTTAATTAAAACCCAATCATTGTAGCGAGACAACCCCTTTAACTTCAGGCTAACAGAAAATAAAGTCCTGCTCGGCAGACCACTCACTAGACACGGCGTTCACCGACTAGTCTTAACACAGCTTAGCACTTACAGCAGGCTTCTTCACAGTGGGTCTATCCTCAGACACAGAGCATACAGCAGACCCCGCACAGGCCTGCAGGTCCAGGCTTTGACCACTCCAGGAAAAGCCAACACATACAAAAGCGGATTGGAACCGCTTATACCAAACATGTCAATAACATATCGTTACTGACACACAAACTGTCGGCCTTCCTTCACCGAGACCAGGCTTCTCGGTGACACGCATTGCTCCACATACTCCCCAAGGCCGCATAGGAGAGCATTCTAGGAGACATATCTTCCCTCAATAATGCCGCTCAATAATGTCACCATCTCACTAATTATATATATATACACATACATACATACATATATACACACACACACACATATATACATACATACACACACACAGATATACATATACACGGAACCTTCAATACTGATGTGAACCAGACCTTATCGAGCTTTGTAAAACAAATGGCCTAACCTCAGGGTGGACTCCCAATATTAGACTGATGGGGGTCTGACTCTCACTGATCCGCCAAGTGCAGGTGCCATGGGCTCTTGCTGCAGTCCCATCAGCGTTTACATGGGTCTTGGCATGTTTGTACTTCAAAACAGTGTACTTTTAATAGCTACTACAATGCACTTTTAAAAGCGACAATGCAAGTATTGTACTGATGAGACAATGATACGATACTTTAAAATGATGCATTTTTAGCTGTGGTGGTGCCGAGACCCATGTAAACAGTGCTGAGGCTGCAGTGCTGGCACAGGCCGCTGCCCCTTCAATCAGCTGTCTTATCACAGACGAACCCTCCCAATACCCTAGCAAACAGCTGCAGCCAAAGACATAGGGCCTCATTTATGAAAACTATCTGCAAGTGCAAGAGCTACAGCAACCAGAGCTCAACCTTCATTCCTTCAGAGCAGAACAAGAAATTAAAGCCGAGCTCTGATTGGTTTCTATGGGCAATAAGGACAGACTTACGCGGAGCTTTACTTGTCTTGTTATTTGCTATCTCTAACTCCGTATTATGCACCGTCTCAAATCAGAAAATAATCACTGAAAAAATAGACTTAAAACGTCAGTCAGACGCCACAGACTGAATGTGAGAGCAGACAAGCTCTCAGCAGGGCACTGAGTATCACATGCTTTTGCACCATGGAGTGGGGTTTATTTTGAATGGTTACCCACTCTGGCCATAGCTGGCTTTACCACTGGACACAGCTTATGGGCACATGAGTCGGTGTGGGAATTTTTTCTGACTAGGTTTGCAGATGATTTAAGCACCTGCAGGAGGGACACATATCAATGACAGCAGCCCACTCCTTCGCTCCAGATCATTGCAGTGGCATGTGAGTTGGCTAGGTTATACCCCATACGGACTTACTGGGGTAAGTTTGTTTTAACCTTTGCTTACTCCATATTTGCCTGTTTGGTGTCCCTGCTATTTACTTAAATATACTTCTATCCAGGACATCGAGTATGAATATGTTCCTGCAATCTATGCATTTGTGTCCTTATTGACTATATCTATGTGTGACCTTACGGCTTACATATATTCTGTTGTCCCCTGAGGAATTCCTGTTTAAGGCCCGTTTACACAGCACTGGACAAATACCGGTCGGTTTATCCGGTTTGTGTGCCATCCCTACGGCCGTGGGAGGGGGCGCTTTTCTCCACAATGAGCAGAGAAAAGCCCTCCCCCTTCACATTGACATGCACATATTCCGTCCGAAACCGGACAGAACAATGTGAAAGCACAATGTTTTCCGGGCGGCCAGCTGTTTGAAAAACCGCGGAAAACCTGTGCAGTGGGGACTGTTGCACGGGTTTTCCGTAGAAGCCCGTTGTGCTCATTTGTGGACGGTTTTTCAGACAGTCTGCAAAACCACAAACCGTCTGAAAAACCAGCCGCAACCCCGTGCCGTGGGGGCATGTCCTTAGGAAGGAAACACTTCGGGACTTTGGATTAGTATCTTTTGGGCCCCCGTTTAACAGTGAGTACCAGGTTGTTATAGTCAAGGCTCCGGGTGGGGCCATCCTTATTGGGACGGTCCTCACATTGTTTGATAGGTGGTCTGTAGCATAGGGTGTTATAGAGTTACTTTGGTCCCCCACCTTTTAGATTTGTATTTATCTGTTTAGTGTAAGCCGTTTTTCTTTTGGATCTTATGAATTATTGCTGGTCCGTATTTTACTAGAACATTAAAGTCTTGCGCTTAGACAGTTTTCATAAATGAGGTCCATAGTATTATGTGGCAAACATTTAGGTAATACATGAATAACCCAAGCTAGTCCCCAGAGTCTATTGCTAAGCTCTTATCAATCGATTTGAGGCTTTAAAGAGAACCTGTCACATAGATTATGCCCCCTTGTTGAGGACAGAACAAGCTAGTGTCAGACCTGCTGTTTCCAGCGCTGTGTCCCTTATTCTGTAAGATTCTGCAGTTTTAGAGCATTTAATGCACAAATCTTATTTATGAGCAGGTGTTAGCCCCACCCACCAAAGGCTAGCCCCACCCACCTGGCAGTTATTCACATGTTTCTACCAATTCACAGTAAGGCCATGTTCACACGGCTTAAACCAGGACATAATTCGGTCCGTAATTACGCACCGGAGTGCGCCTATTACGGGCTGAAAACGTCCTGGTCATTACGGTAATCCACAGTTCTCATAGAGAACTATGGATTACGTCTCCTCTCCCTGCTCGGCGAATCCGCAGAGGGGGGGAGATAATTGACAGGTCACTTTCTAGCGGCGTATACGCGCCGCTATTAATGATTGTCTATGGGCCGGCGAAGTGCCGGCCCCCCGCTCCCTCCCCCGCCCCGCCGGCGTAATTACGTCCCGCAGTTAAGCCGTGTGAACATAGCCTAATAGGTTTATCAGTTGAGGTGGGCGGGGCATGAAAAAAATTACTCTTTTCTGGCTGAAAAAGGCAGATTTGAGCTTTAATACTCGAAAACCCCAGATCTTAAGAAAAAGGGAACAGCGCTGGAAACACAGGTTGACCTTTTGTGGTCCCCCGCAAGGGGGGCATAACCATGTTCGGGTTCCCTTTAAACCCCCCGACTAGTACACCAAATAAAGGCCACTGCTTGTTAACATCCCACCGCTCCGGCTCCTAGAAGGGCCAACACCAAACTGTTCTTCTGCAGTCCGGCCACAAGTCATTGCCGTTCAATGCCACAGTCCTGCTGATTGGCTCCTACATGCCACATCTACAACTGGATCTCTCCTGTTCCCAGAACAACATGTACAACGGTATAAAACAGAACCTTACGCAGTGATGTGGGCGACACTTGTTTCGTTTTCACTCAAGAATTATTCAGCATATTGCAAATAAAATAAAAATGCAAATGAGGACACAAGAAAGCAGACACTAGTTGTTTTCTCATATGCAGGCAGATTGGAATCAAGCTATATTGGACAACCCCACTGTAATGATGCCCTACTGCCCAATAGAAAAGCAGCGCAATTCATACTTTACCATTTGGAAGACATCAGAGCCTTCATCAAAATCCACCATGGCAAAAAATATCCTGTTGGTGAATGCATTTGAGTAACGCCAAGAATTTGCCAGGATCTGGTAGTCCTCGTCAGCTTGCCTGGAGCGCCACAGAAAAGGAGAAAACACAATGATGTGACTCCTCAGCTATGCACTCTCTGCTTGGTAGATTTTGTGGATACACACAAAGCAATTAAGTACTGGAAAGCCTTTATAATAAAAATATTAATGTTTGGGTAATTGATTGTCCCTATGAATTTAGTAATTTACTGACAGATATCAGAGCAGTGAGGAAATGCTATACTACTGTATTAATATATAAATGTGACTTGTCTCCTCATGCTGTTTCACAGAGCCAAGGGAAGCTTCAGATTCACACTTCCCCAGTTTTCTGGTTTGGCTATGGGTAGTTCAATAGCAGTGGTTAGCATATCAGCTCTGTATTCCCAGCTCTTCTAATTGCACTGACACTGAGTGCATGAGATGTAATCTATACTGCACAAAACTACAGAGCTCAAAGTAAACAATGAGAATCTCCTTTGTTTGTTAACACACTTTGTTCTGAAACCGCCGTCTGTCCTGATGACGTACGTCACTCCCTGCTCTTGCATAAGACACAGAACAGAGAGAGGAGGGGAGATGGTTACCAGAAAAACCTGTGTGCTCTCTGAGCAGATACAATTTCTCTTACTTCCTGAACATGGCAAAATCAAATGTGGAATGCATTTGGTAAAAGTCTTGATTTAGTGTTTCCTAAATGTTGAAAGATAATTTTTGTAGTGAAATAACCCCTTTAAAGGGGTTGTCTCACTACATTGATTCATCTCACCTCAGTCCTGTTTTCTTAGTTTCATTTTGAATTCAGGGGCGTGTTTACTGGCTTCCACTAGGCTGCAGTAGAAGCCAGGTCTGTAGCTATAGCAACCAGTGCTGGCAGCCTATTAAAAGAGATTGAACAGGTCTGTAGCTATAGCGACCCGAGGAGCTGATATCTCAGAATAGGTAGGAGACTTAATGGACATATATTGCAAAATGACTTGTTTTTGCAAGATCTTTAACATAAAAAGAAATCCCTGTAGTGAGACAACCCCTTTAAGGAAGATGGCATACTCCATAAAACACAAAGGTCAGTAGAAACCATGAGTAGATATAGGTGTCAACCTTGTTAATGGGAACTAGTCAAATTACAAAAAGTTCATTCTGCAGGCACCAGGTTACAGGGGTGGGAAGCTGAGCAAATTGATAGAGGATTATGGGAAAAGATTCAGTAGAACTTGTAATTTATTCACTTAAGCATCCACACATTCTGGGCTTAGGTGTCAAGTGATTGGACCCTTCACACACATACATATATAAATAAAATCACCTAAGCCTCCACTCATTCTGAGCTTAGGAATCCAGCGAGTGTGTCCTGACAGCTGTCCCCAAATGTGTGTGTGTCTGTATATATATAACTAATGCAGCAGAAGGGTTTTGACCAAAAAACCACAATAAATCCACAGCACTCCGGTTTAAGTATAAAAGTGAAAAACCGGCACTTTATTCACCCATGCAGCAACGTTTCAGCTCAACAATAGAAAAACAACAATAGAAAAAGGCTCTATTGTTGAGCTGAAACGTTGCTGCATGGGTGAGTGCTGTGGATTCTTCTATTATATATATATATATATATATATATATATATATATATATATATATAAACACACACACACACACATATATGTATATATACATACGCATGTATGTATGTATGTATGTATGTATGTATGTATGTATGTATGTATGCAGGGCCCAATCACTGGACACCTAAGCCCAGAAAGAGCAGAGGCTTAAATGAATATAATATATACACACACAGTCCCCGCAGACTGAACTTCATTTTTTTTTTTAACCATAAACTTTTTATTGGTCAGATATAAAGTAGTACAAACAGAGTACAGTATATGTCATTGTAAGACCAAATTTCAACTTTTATCCCCAAAAAACAACCCAGCCCACATCCCAAATCCATCTCCAGATCCAGAGCAGTAAACATCCATTACATCACATAACAATGCAATATTAATAACAGTCAGTTCTTGTCACAATAAAATTGTACCTGGCTGTCGGACGGCCTCATCCAAAACAACTGCCATTTGACACAGTCCAGGAAAACCCTTACACGGAGACTCCCAACACCCCTTATCCTAACTAAGTTCGGTGCAGCAAGACCAAAGTATCCAGCCATTTTTGCCCCTATTTTATTATACTTTAAGTTTGGCCCCTCTCTTATAATACACCCTCTCTCCAGAGCAATCAGCCAGTTCATTTTATTAACCCCTTCACGACCCCTTTGGGCCCTTATCCATACGTCCAGGTTTGTTTGGGGGTTCACGCACCTGGACGTTGGTTACGTCCCGAGGATCGCGCGAACTCTAAGCAGAGTTTGCGCGGATCGGGCGGGGT